>JAUKPQ010014482.1:0-13971 GCA_032273045.1 Chloridella minuta
AGGGTACTCAAATCATAGAACCAATTATAATGGAGGAGTTTTCAAATATCGGAACAAATTCAATTGTCTTACCTGGATCAAGATTAAGACGTGGGGTTCTTTTAACTGCGGGTAGTTTACTTATGGGGGATACTGAAGAATGGGGAGTATATAAAGGAAATCCGGCTGTATTGGTTAAAAAGATTAACCCAACAAAAATTATTGGGAATGCTAAATTATTAGGTTACAATGAGGACTAAAATTAATATGATTGGTGGAGGATTCCAACACAGTAAATCAACAAACGATTCAGAACCTAAATTTGTTGAGTGGGTTAAAAATGGTTCTGCGGAAATTTCAATCCATATTGATAAAGAAATACTTAAACCAACAAATCCATTAAAAAAAAATTATGGTTGGTTATGTGAGTCAAAAACCATAAATGGACCTTTATATAAATGGTGTCAAAATAATATCGATTTACTGAAGTTAAAATTTATAAAAGTTTTCACTCACGATGTGTGGTTAGCAAGTATGTCAGATATTTTTGAGTTGACTTTATGTAGTGGTAAGTCATATTTTACCCACGGAGAAATATACAATAAAACAAAATTAGTTTCTATGGTTGCATCAAATAAAGTTTTATGTGATGAGCACCGTTTTAGACAATTAATGATACAAAAATATTCTAATCAATGTGATCATTTTGGAAGAGGATATAATCCAATTAAGAATAAAGAAGATGCTCTGAAAGATTATTGTTTTTCGTTTGCGATGGAAAATGCCACATATCCAAATATGTTTACGGAAAAAATTACAGATTGTTTTATGACTGGAACCATTCCAATTTATTATGGGATTAGTAATATTGGGGATTACTTTAATACGGATGGAATCATAATATTAAATGATAATTTTAAAATTGAAGATTTATCATTTGATCTATATTATAGTAAAATGAATGCAGTTATAGATAACTTTAAAAGATCAATTGACTTTCCTCTTGCGGAGGACTACATTTTTAAAACCTTCATTGAAGGTAAATAAAAATAAAAATTTTTTATTATGTCATTTGAAATTATATCTGATTTTGAAAAATCAATCTCTAATTTTTTTGGATCAAAATATGCCGTTTGTGTGGACTCGTGTACTCACGGTGTTGAGTTATGTTTAAGATTAACTAATGCAAAGAAAATAAAAGTTCCGAAACACACATATCTATCGATCCCATTTTTATCTAAAAAATTAAAAATTGAATTAGAATGGACCGATGAGGTTTGGGTTGATTATTATTATTTAACTGACAATATTATTGATGCCGCGGTTTTATGGAAAGAAAATGGTTATGTATCAAATACAATGATGTGTATCTCTTTTCAATACCAAAAACACTTAAGTTTAGGGAGAGGAGGGGTTATATTATTGGATAATGAAGAAGATGCGTTAACATTAAAAAAAATGTCATACGATGGGAGATTACCTAATATTCCTTGGAGAGAACAAAATATAGATTGCGTTGGGTACCATTATTATATGACTCCGGAAACCGCAAAATTAGGTTTAGAAAAATTACCATTGGCGATTGAAACACAACCGAGACAATGGTCGATAAATGATTGGCCTGATTTAACTGAAATGACAATTTTTAAGAAAGAAGAAAATAACGTATATATTTACGAATCAACAAAAGATCCTAATATTATTAGGAGAAGAAAACTTGGGGAATATGATCATTTTGAATATTGTGAAATAAATAAAATTGATCCTTATTTACAAACAAAATAATAAAAAAAATAAAATATATGGGCAAACAAAAAAAAGCGTTTATTACGGGAATTAATGGTCAAGATGGGTCATATTTAGCCGAATACTTGTTAGAATTAGGGTATGAAGTTTATGGTATTATTCGTAGAAATTCAGTTCCTGAAAATCAACAAAGTAGACTTACGGATGAGATTAGAGATAAATTATATATTCATTATGGGGATCTCTTAGATCAAGGTAGTTTAGAAAGATTATTAACTGATATCCAACCAGATGAAATTTATAATTTAGCGGCTCAAAGTCACGTTAGAATTAGTTATGATATTCCTCAATTTACCGTACAAACAAATGCAATTGGGGTAATTAATATTTTAGAAGCATATAGAAGATCTTGTCCAAATGCTAGATTTTATCAGGCGAGTTCATCAGAGATGTTTGGTAGTTCTGTTGATGAAGATGGTTTCCAAAGAGAAACTACGATTATGAATCCTGTTTCACCTTATGGTTGTTCAAAAGTATTTGGATATAATATAGTGAGAAATTATCGTAACGCATATAAGTTACACGCATCTAATGGAATTTTATTTAATCACGAATCCCCAAGAAGAGGATCTAATTTTGTTACAAATAAAGTTGTGAAAACGGCGGTAGAAATTAAATTAGGACTGAAGAGTGAATTAGTATTGGGTAATTTAGATTCTTATCGTGATTGGGGACACTCAAAAGATTATGTTAAAGCAATGCATTTAATTATTAATAATGATATTCCTGACGATTTTGTTGTTTCCACAATGGTTACACATTCTGTAAGGGATATGGTTGAATACGTATTTAAAAAATTAGATTTAGATTACACAAAATATGTTGCTCAACATCTTAAATTTACAAGACCTGAAGAACTTGATTATTTAAAAGGAGACTCAACAAAAATTAGAACCCAATTAGGGTGGACACCAGAATATACATTTGAAACAATGTTAGATGAAATGATTGAATTTTGGATTAATCATTTTAAAAAATAAACAAGTTAATAGTTAATATGGCTACAAGAAAAAAACCACAAGTGACATCTGAAGAAACTACAAACCCTTTGGTTTCAAAAAAAGATTTCATTAATTCGGTAATTAAGAGAAAACAAAAAAATAAATTTTTATCTGAACACCAAGAGGAATATTATAATATTCTTAAAAATAACCAAATTACAGTTGCGTCGGGACCGGCTGGTGTTGGTAAAAGTTATATTGCGATGAAAGCGGCGGTTGATTTATTAATGGATCCAAATAACTCATATGAAAAAATAATCATTGTTAGACCGGCAGTTGAGGCAGAAGAAAAATTAGGTTCATTACCAGGTAATCTTGAGGAAAAATTGGACCCATATATTTTCCCATCTTATTATCTTTTAAATAAAATCATTGGAAAAGATGCTAGAGAAAAGTTAAAAGATGCTGAAGTTATTGAAGTATTTGCGTTGGCGTTTATGAGAGGAATGAATATTGATAACTCAATATTAGTATTTGAAGAAGCACAAAACTCCACACCAAATCAAATGAAACTTCTTTTAACGAGAATTGGATTTAATAGTAAATTCTTTATCTCTGGTGACCTTGAACAAACCGATAGATATAAAGATAAAAAACAATCGGGATTATATGATGCAATCCAAAGATTTAAAGATCTAAATGATATTGGAGTTTATGATTTTAGAGATGCTAAGAATGTGAGAAACCCATTAATAAGTAAAATATTAAATAGATATGATGAGAATAGGGATTGAGATTAATGGTGTCCTTAGGGATACCATTGGTAAATTTACTGAACTATATGAAAAACATTTACTTGATAAGTATCAATATGAATCAACGGATAAAACATATGAGATAGAATTTTCCGGAGATACTGATGAAATAGTTGGTCTTAGTGAAAATCTTGATGTTAATTTGTTTGAATATAAAATTTTAAGTCCCGTAACATCTTTAGATTTAGAAAAACATTTTTCATTTAGAGACAAAGATGAACTATATTCTTTTATGTATGAGGAATATACGATGGAATTGTTTGGTCACGCCCCATCAACAGAGATGCTCACATTTAATTTATTAAATGATATATACCATAATTTAAGGGACACTTATGATTTATCAATTGTTTCAGATGAGATTGGAAGGTCAAAACCTTCTTCATTATTTTTCTTATCTAAATTTGGTTGTTTACTTGAAAAAGTATTTTTTTATAGTGAAATAACAAAAAATGATATGTGGGATAGTGTAGACATTTTACTTACATCTAATCCTGCCCTATTATTAAATAAACCTTCAGATAAGATTGTAATAAAATTTGAAACCGAATATAATACAGATATTATATCCGAACATTCAATTTCATCTCTATCGGAATTTGAGGATAAATTAAAAATACTTTTTGAAAATGTTTAAAATATTCGGGGAACATTATTACTTAGATCTTGATAAGGTTGAAGAACACACTAAAATAACGGTATCGGAGGATGTTTCGGGGGAAACTGAAAATCAAATACACGTTGTTAAATATGAAACAATTAAATTTTTGTTAGAAGTAATTATGACAGAAAATGAACTTATTGATGAAAAATTAGGAATGAATTCCAGTGAGATTTCAATACCATTTAAAATGGCGTTTAACTCTTTGTTAATAAAAAAAATAATAAATAAACTATAAAAAATGAATCAAGAACAAATCACAAAACTAGAGAAGTCCATCCAAAATATGAAGGATAAGACCTCAAGAATTTATTTAATGGTCCAAGACACTAAAGGTAATGCTAAAGCATCGGTATCTTACATTTACCAAATGGCTATGGCACTTAAAAATGGTGGGTATAACCCAATAATTTTACACGAAAAACCAGATTATTTTGGTGTATCAAGTTGGTTAGGGGAATCGTATATGGAAGAATTACCACATAAATCTGTTGAGGGTACTAACTTGGAAATTTCACCTGATGATTTAATTGTTATCCCTGAAATTTTTGGGTTCGTAATGGATCAAATTACAAAATTACCTTGTGGTAAAATTGTGTTATGCCAAGCGTATGATCACATTTTTGAAACTCTCCAACCCGGACAAACTTGGTCTCAGTTAGGATTCTTTAAATGTATCACAACTTCAGATAAACAAAAAGAATATATTGAATCAGTGATGAGAAATGTGTCTTTTGATGTTATCACACCATTTATATCTGAGGATTTTAAAAAACAAGAATTACCACCAAAAACAATTATTTCTGTTCATACGAGAGAACATAGAGATACCGTAAATTTAATTAAAACTTTTTATTCTAAGTTCCCACAATATAGATGGATAACATTTAGAGATATGAGAGGTTTGTCACAAAAAGAATTTGCTGATGGTATGAAAGAAAGTTTTGCTTCTGTTTGGATTGATCCAACAAGTGGTTTTGGTACTTTCCCTCTTGAATCAATGAAAATGGGTATTCCTGTGATTGGATTAGTACCTAATCTAGTACCACAATGGATGAATGAAGATAATGGTATTTGGATTAATAACCAAAATATGTTGGTTGATGTTATTGCTGACGTTATCCAAAATTGGTTAGAGGATAATTTAAATCCTAAATTATATGAAGAAATGGGAAAAACAATAAACGAATACACAGAGATTTCTAAGTTTGAGGAAGATGTTATTACCACATTTGGTGATATGATTGAAACAAGACTTAAAAACTTTGAAGAACAATTATCTAAATTTGTAACAGTAGAATAATATGAAAAAAAGAAACACTATCTCGGTAATTTTACCAATCAAGTCCGCAATTACAGGGTTTTTTGAGGACTATTTAAAAAAGGCAATTGAATCAATTAAAGTACAAAAAGAAAAATTTGACGAATTGGTTATTGTTCACACAAATGAAACTGCGTTAACTAATGTTTTAAAAACTATTGATTTTGAGGATATTAATGTTGTGTTTGAAGTATGGGAAAAAGAACCAAACTTTGCGGACCAAGTTAACCACGGAGTAAAAGTTTCAACATCAGAATGGATTTCTATTTTTGAGTTTGATGATGAATACGCGAATATTTGGGTAAAAAATGTTAAACACTATATGGATGTATACCCAAATGTTGGTGCGTTTTTACCTATTGTTGTTGATGTTGACGATAAAGGTGTGTTCGTTGGTTTTACAAATGAAGCAACGTTTGCGGTTAATTTCTCAGATGAAATGGGTGTGTTAACTAATGAAACATTACATACGTATCAAAATTTCCAAATATCGGGAATGGTCATTAGAAAAGATCTATTTGTTGAGTATGGTATGATTAAAACAAACTTCAAATTGACTTTTGGTTATGAGTTCTTATTAAGAATGACACAAAATTCAGTTAAGTTTATGACAATACCTAGAATTGGTTATAAACATACTAATTTAAGAGAAGGGTCTATTTTTTGGAATTATAAAAACGGTGACGAAAAATTGTTAGATGATGAGGTTAAATTTTGGATTGAGTCCGCTAAAAAAGAATACTTCTTTAATACACAAAGAGGTATAAATTATGAACCACAACAAGTTTAATGTCTGAAAATGATCCAAATTTAACTGACACAAATGAACTGAAAAAGAAAGGTAGAAAACCAAAGTCAAATAATTATTTTGATGAAGTTGAGGAAAATGCGGTTAGAGAATATCTAACCGCAACCACAATGGATGAAAAAAATAGAATTTACAATAATTTTTTAAAAATACCTTTAGATAAAATGATATCGTCAATTATAAGACGATATAAGTTATATAGAAAAGATATGAACTTTGAGGAGATTCATATTGACACACATTCATTTTTAATGACAAAAATAGATAAGTTTAAACCAGCAAAAGAAAAAAAGGCTTATTCTTATTTTGGTACGATATGTAAAAACTATTTGATGGGTCAAATTATGAAAGACCAAAAAGAAACAAATAGAAAAATATCGTATGAGGATATATCATCCGACTTACAACATAGTCCTGATATGATATACCACATTGATGACTATAGTTTAACCACGGAAGAAATAATAAAAAAATTCTTGATTAAATTAAAAGACTCGATGGATGAAAAAAATATTACAGAACAAGAAATAAAATTAGGTCACGCTCTGTATGATATATTTGAAAATTATAATGATATTTTTTTAGATACAAGTAATAACAAATTTAATAAAAATATTATACTTTTTGAACTAAGAGAAATGACTAATTTAAGTACTAAAGAAATACGTAATTCAATCAAAAGGTACAAAAAAGTATATCACCAGTTAGTTCAAGATTTGTTAAAATAAAAAAACTAATATTTATTGGTATGCCAAGACCAACAAAAAAAACAATTAATTTAACCAAGGACTCAATGTTATCCTTGATGCAGGAAATCTACAATGAAATCGTAGAACAAAGAAATACTGCCATTAGAATCCAAAATAAAATGTTAACAATGATGAAGGAACCAGAAGATATGACTCTAATTGGTCCTGTCATTGAAAAACAACAAAAAATTATTAATGATTGTGTTGAGAAAAAATTATCTCTTTCAAAACTACAATCAAGTATGTGGCAAAAATCAACAGAAAAAGAAGATGATTTCACACTATCCGATATTGATCTTGACGATGAAACAATACAGAATTTAATACAAAAAGATATTTCTGACGATAAAAGTTATAAAATGAAAAAATAATGGCATTAGATACAACTGTTGGGTATGATGATATTAAAAAGAATGTAACTACTAGTCAAAAATATAAACAAGTTAAAAATGATATAAATAAACTTGAAAAAAAGGCTGGTGAATCATTTGAGAATTGGGGTGGTGGTTTAGAAAGTAAATATGGTAAATTTGCTAACAAACAACTTACCTCAGCCGAAAAAAACATACAAAAATATAAAAAAGATATTAAGACTCAATTTGATCAAATGTTAGAGATAAAATTTCTAACTGAAAAAAGTGGGGACTCAAAAACCGCGAAATATTTAAAAAAAACTTTTGTAACTGCTTTAGAACAAATTAAACCTAAAATTTTAGATTTAGTTTCTGATTTAGGAATAAAGGCGGTTGGATGTGAACAAGATCAACAATTTCCCGCAAATACGAGTGTATATATAAATGTTAATTCAATTGATTTACTGGGGTTACTTAAAGAAGACCCAACATCGGTTGTTGGTAATATATCTTATGAAAAATTACCAATTACATATGGATCAACGACCGCATTCTCAATGAATAAAGAACTTTACCAAAGAATACAAAATGTTAACATTCCTTACTCATCCCCCACATTTGCCGGTACGGATTATAAAGGACCGTCAACTCAAAGTTTATTTGACATTACATATGTAGAAAATTACACCGACATTAATGGTAATTTAGTTGTGGGTAACTTTTTTAAGGTGGACCTTAAACCAAGATCAAACAATACAAATAAGATATCTGAATTCTTTAAAGATTATTATACTTCAATTGAGATTATTGATTACCAATACTTATTTACAAATTTAATAAACCAGTTAACCGGATCAATATCGATTGCGAAGAAAGAAGGTACTGAACAGATGATAGACTTCGCCAAATTTCTAATAATATTTAAAAGGATATTTGGGATGTGTTTTGATGAGACCAAAGAAATTGATGTTAGTGGTATTGCTAAAATATCTCAAACCGATGTTGTTGATAATTCTTTTTTTGAATTCAATGAAGTAGACTTAAGATATATTGATGCGATTGTTTCAGATATAAAAATGGGAGTTGTTGAATTTGAGGATTGTGGTACAGTTAAATTACCTGTAGATGTTAATGCGGTGTTGAATACATTGGCGACTTTAAATTTTACACCTAACGCTAATAACAATACCGAAATAAATAATGCTGTTGATAATGTTACAAAACCATTTGAAAAAAATGGTTTGAATTTAGATTTGAATTTCTTAAAGGAATACCCAAGGGCATTACTAATGACAATATTATCACCTAAAGTGATTCTACCAATTATTGTAATGGCGAAATCGTTAGGTCAAACCTCAGTAGATAAAATAGGTTCTATGGTTGAGTTCGCTAAAAAATTCAGCACATACATTGTAGAATTGGTGTCTAAAGTTATGGCTCTTTTTGTTAAAATATTATTTGATATTATAAAGGCCGATATAATAGCATTAACACAATCAATATTAGGTGATATTACTAAAGATTCTTTTGCAAAAAAATCATTGTTAATATTATCATTGGTTGCGTTAGTTGTTAAATTAGTGACCGATTTTAGACAATGTAAAAGTGTGATTGATGAACTACAGGGTATATTAAGTTTAGTGGAGAAATCATTAAAGAATCAAAAAAAACCATTACCATATTCTTTATTAGTAGCGAGTAGAGTTTTATCGGGTTTTTCAAAAACAAGAGCGATGTTAAATGTTATTGAACAATTTGAGAAACTTGGATTACCAACGGGACCAATGCCGGACGGAAGTCCAAATTTATTTTTGGCGGCTGCGGATGCAATAATTGGGGCAATAGATAAGGAAGAAACTAAAAATGGACAGGTACAAGTTGCAATTGATCCGTTAAGTGTATTACCTATTGGAACAACAATACCTCAAGTAGTCTTTGGAAAAAAATTATAAGTTATGGAAAATAATGATGAGAAAATAAAAATAACTTCCGCAGAAATATCGGAAATTATTAGAGAACATAAAACAAGACCAAACAAAGATTTGGTTGTGGCGTTAGAATTTATTAAAAAAGATTTTGATTTAACAAAAGACACTTTGCTTAGATTATCGAGTCATTTAGATAAATTGGAAATGTCGTATAATGCGTTATTAAAAGAACACCAATCAAGAAATGGAAGATAATAGAATAATATTTCCTGGTACCGTAAAAGATATTGATGATCCACTATTAATCGGTAGAATTAGAGTTGAACCTAAAATTGAGGTTGAATCGTTTATTTATCCTGAAAATTGGGATCCAAAAAAGGATATATGGGGACCAACTGATCCATTAGTCTTTTTACCCCTTATACCGTATTATTTTAATCAGATACCAAAAGTGGGGGAATATGTTCACGTTATATACGTTAATAAATCAGAGAGGTTAGATAATAATAAATTTTATATTCAAGGACCACTTAGTAGACCTTGGAATAATGGTAAAGAAAATTACTCTAATGCCAAATCTGTTATGGCTAGTGGTGAGAACTTACAACAAGCCTTTTCACCAATTAACCCAATAACTGGTAAAGTATATGTGTCTTTAAATGGTGTTTATCCAATACCGGGTGATAATGCGATTTTAGGTAGAGGAACTGCGGATGTTATAGTTAAAGAAGATGAGGTATTAGTTAGAGCGGGTAAAACTTTATCATCGGGTAATAATAACATACCGGTGGTAAAAAATGATTTAAGAAGTTTCTTACAAATATCAAGTTTTGAATTAGAAAACACTGATGCCGGAACTGAAACAATTACGACAGAAACATACCAAGATATTTCAACAAAAACTTATGTTCAATGGTCTATCACTAATTTATCTTCCACAAGTACATTATATGATGGTGAGGTAAATGTTTATTCATTGCCGGGTAATAACCCCAATTTTAAAGTTTCTAAGGTTAACCCTTCTGTGGATTTACTTGATGGGTTAACAATAAGTCCAATATATCAAATAACCTTTACGGGAAAAACTTTAGATGAGGCATCTACAATAATTAACACCTTAATTGTTGGTGTTAATAATGGTGAAATATCTTGGGACCCAACATTAGGTTATTACAATAAGGTAATTGAAAATCAATTCCCATTCTTTTATGGTCCCGATCCAAACACGTATAATTATGTTGTTAGTGATTTTGTAAACTTAATTGATGTTACCAATAATATAACAACAACAAATAAAGCGTTAGAATTAAATAATAAAGTCACATTAAGTTTGGCCTATCAAGAAGTTGGGTTTGGTTTAGTTTGGAAACAAAGTCCGGATAAGTTAGGTATATTACTTGATACTGTAAGTGAAATTGTGGATAAGAGAGAGTATTTAACACAACCAATTACTTATTCTGTCTTGGGTGGGGACAAAGTTTATTTGTTAACTCATAGATCTAAAGATAAATTCCAAATTAATTTAAAAGATACTTTATATGGTATCCCCCAATCAAAATTGGCGGTGGATTTATATAGTCAAACAAACTCTACGGTTAGGGGTGAAGAACTTATGGTTTTATTAAATCAAATAGTTGATTTTATGTTGACTCACGTTCACCCATTCCCAGGATTACCCCCAATTATGGAATATCCAAATGCTAACGTATCTGCCCAAAAATTACAACAAACAATTAATAATGCTGAAAATACTATTCTAAATCAAAATATCAGAATTAATTGATATTTATATAGAAAAGTATAATGTCTATAAGTAATTCATATTTCAATAGAAATAATACCATAATCTATAATAACTTCACCAATACGGGTAGAAACCCTGTAACTGAACTTTATTATGGTGAAGATGGAATTGTAAATCCAAGAGGGTTTAGTCGTTTTATTTTTGATATTGATTTAAGTTTATTAACTCAAAAAATTAACGACGGAACCATATCAACAGGATGTACATCTGGTTTAACCCACACATTAAATATGACCAATACGTCATATTTTGATAAAGAGTTTTTAAATACTTCAACGTCTCAAGGTAGATTACGAGCAACATCATTTGATCTAATTCTATTTAGAATCCCTTATTATGATTTAGATCCTAATACCCCACAAAATTGGGATGAGGGTGTTGGTTATGATTACACTAATGGTATAACATCAATACCAAACGATAAGAACTATTCTGATAGACCATCTAATTGGTCGGCAACAACAACTATAAGTCATTGGGAAGAACCCGGTATCTACAGTAATACTAACACGGGATTATTTAATTTTAATCAATTACAGATTGTCGATACCCAACATTTTGAGTTTGGTGATGAGAATATTGAGTTTGATATGACAAATGAAATTAACTCAGTGTTAGATGGATCAATTATTAACCCTGTTGGTTGGGGGGTTGCTTACTTACCACAAGTTGAGAATTTATCGGGAACTACAGGAACTTATTCTGTTGGTTTCTTTACTCGACATACACAAACATTTTATGAACCATTCTTACAAACAAATTATGATGATTTAATTGAGGATGATCGAAATTTATTTGCTTTAGGTAAAGTCAACAAACTATATCTTTATGTTTATGAAGATGGTGATTTTTTAAATTTGGATGAAGATCCTGTTGTGGATATTAGTGATTCTTCGGGAACACCTATACCTGGTTTAACGGGTTTAACAACTTGTCGTAGAGCAAAAGGAGTATATGAGGTTGTAATACCCCCATTGATTGGATATAAGACACCTTGTATGTTTACCGATACTTGGAGTAACCTTAAGTCAAATGGATTCAACCTACCTAATGTAATTAATGAATTTACAATATACCCATTACAGAAATCTTTACAAATGGGAACCTCATCTCAGGAACCATCTGTTTATGGATTTGATTTCTATGGAATTAAACAAGATGAGAAAATTTTAAATACTGATGTTCGTAAAGTGGGGGTTGTTATTAAAAAGGCTTACACACCAAATCATCTTTTACTTAAAGTTGATGCTTCTTATAGAGTTTACGTTAAAGAAGGATCAACGGAAGTTCAAGTTCAAGGATGGACTAAAATTAATAGAACCCCTAATGAATATTATTTCATATTTGACACAAGAGATAAAATCCCAAATGAATATTTTATTGATATTAAAGTGTTATCCAGTGGAGAAGTTAATACTTATAAGAAACAAATAAAATTCCAAATAGTGAATAAAAAATAAATAAAAATATTTATAATAAAAACAAAAAATAATGAGAAATCCAAGATCGTCACAATTTTTCCAAGACCTTATGGCAAGATACCCTGAAATGTACAGTGGTAATATAAACTACAACAATATTGGTAGACAAGAAGAACCAAGTTTAATGTCTGCTCCTGTTGAAAAAACTCCAATAGTTTTTGGTGAAAGATCAGTTACGGGACCAAGTAGACCAGGAGGTTATGTACCGGAACCTAAAACTCCTAATAACCAACCGAGTTTGATGAGTATGCCAACTCCCCCGCCGGTTTCACCATCATTAATTTTTACCGCAGGTACGGTTGATTATTCATTCCCTGCCGGTGGTGGTTATGAGGTTGATGGTTTTGATGGTTCGGTATACGATATCAAAGTAGATTCTAGTGGAAGATATTTAATTGGTGGTGATTTTGGAAATTACTACTATAATGGTAGTTCATATTATAGTCCAAATTTAATTAGGTTAAATCCTGATGGTACTGTTGACACATCTTTTAATACAACATATAACAATGATTGTTATGGTGGAGGTCTTAATGGTATGGTTTATTCTATTGAGATTCAACCTGATGGTAAAATTTTAGTGGGTGGCGGATTCAATCAATATGATAATGATGGAAATTGTAATAATGCATATAGAATTATTCGTTTAAACTCCGATGCAACAAGAGATTTAACATTTAATACGGGTGATGGATTTAATGATGAGGTTTATGATATTGAATTACAACCTGATGGTAAAATATTAGTTGCGGGTTATTTTACTCAATTTAATAATACAGATGCCTATAGAATAATTAGATTAAATTCAAATGGTTCTATAGATAGTTCTTTTGTAATAGGGGATACTAATGTAGGGTTTGATAATTATGTTAATGTTATTAAATTACAGGCTGATGGTAAAATCATTGCAGGTGGTTATTTCACTACTTACGGACCTACTAATAGAAATTATATAACAAGAATTAATTCTGATGGTACACCAGATACATCATTTTATGTTGGTACGGGATTTAATGATGAGGTTTACACTATTGAATTACAATCTGATGGTAAAATTATTGTTGGTGGATATTTTGATGTTTACGATAATAATGATTTGTTTGCCGGTCATATTATTAGATTAAATACTAATGGTAATATTGACACTTACTTTGGTTATGGATTTGATGGTCCGGTCCATTCATTAGCAATACAATCCGATGGTAAAATTTTAGTTGGTGGTAATATTACTGATTTCTACCCTAATGCTTATGATACACTTAACATTGATGAGTTAGTTAGATTTCACTCAGATTGTACATTTGATTATTCATTTTATTATGGTG
>JAUKPQ010014492.1:1192-13969 GCA_032273045.1 Chloridella minuta
CAGGGAGAAATTGGTGCCCAAGGTATAATCGGTGCTCAAGGTATCCAAGGCATACAAGGAGAGTTTGGTACCCAAGGTGTACAAGGTACCCAGGGTATCTTTGGTACTCAAGGTGTTCAAGGATTTGGAGATCGATATGCTACAACCAGTAGCACCAGCCTCACAATCAGCAATGCAAGCAAGAGCCTGACTGTCGGAACCGCACTGAACTTCAGTGCAGGGCAAGATACGATCATCGCCTATGACGGTTCTAACTACATGCAAGGTATCTGTACATCCTATGATCCTAACACAGGTGCATTGGTTGTAAATGTTACCACATCAGTTGGTGGTCCAGGACCATATTCTGCATGGCAAGTAAATCTTGCTGGCGCACCTGGTCCTGCTGGATCACAAGGCGTACAAGGCACACAAGGGTTGCAAGGAACAACAGGTACTCAGGGCACTCAAGGAATCCAAGGCGTACAAGGTATCACTGGATCCCAAGGTGTACAAGGTATACAAGGTATTACCGGCGCACAAGGTGCTACCGGCGCCCAAGGCATTCAAGGTATTGTTGGATCACAAGGTGCAACTGGTACACAAGGAGCAACTGGTACACAAGGTACTCAGGGAACTCAGGGCATACAGGGCGCAACTGGCGCTCAGGGTGCAACTGGCACACAAGGTGCAACTGGAACACAGGGCACCCAAGGCACACAAGGTATCCAAGGCGTAACCGGAGCGCAAGGAACTACTGGCACTCAGGGCGAGACCGGAACACAAGGCACGACTGGAACACAAGGTACGACTGGAACACAAGGAACAATCGGCACACAGGGTACCCAAGGCACACAAGGAATCCAGGGTGTAACCGGTACTCAAGGTACCACCGGTGCCCAGGGCATACAAGGGGTACAAGGAACAACCGGTATCCAGGGCGAAACTGGTACACAAGGCATCGTGGGCGCTCAAGGTACTCAAGGCATCCAGGGTGTTATTGGATCTCAAGGTATCACTGGAGCACAAGGTATTCAAGGAGTACAAGGTGCTATTGGCTCTCAGGGCAGTGTTGGCACACAAGGAACAATCGGCACACAAGGTGTACAAGGTACACAAGGCATCCAAGGCATCCAAGGTACCCAAGGCACACAGGGCACACAGGGTATACAAGGAGAAATTGGTACGCAGGGTACGCAGGGTACACAAGGTACCCAAGGCGTCCAAGGTACCCAGGGTATCCAAGGTGAAATTGGTACCCAAGGCACCCAGGGCGTACAAGGTATACAAGGCGAAACTGGAGCACAAGGCACTCAAGGCATCCAAGGAGAAATTGGAACACAAGGCACCCAAGGCACACAAGGTATCCAAGGCGTTACAGGTTCCCAAGGCGTTACAGGCTCCCAAGGCATACAAGGTATACAAGGATCGATAGGCGCACAAGGTATTATCGGTACACAAGGTACTACCGGTACACAAGGCGAAACTGGTACACAAGGCACCCAAGGAACCCAGGGTACACAAGGTATTCAAGGAACACAAGGTACACAGGGAATAACTGGTACACAAGGCACTCAGGGCACACAAGGTATCCAGGGCATTACTGGCACCCAAGGAACGACTGGAACACAAGGCACTCAAGGTGTTCAAGGCGAAATTGGCACTCAAGGCACCCAAGGTACTCAAGGCATACAGGGTACACAAGGAATAACTGGTACCCAAGGTACACAAGGCATCCAAGGTACCCAAGGCACACAGGGTACACAAGGTATTCAAGGTATCACTGGCATACAGGGTGTACAAGGCGAAATCGGTACTCAAGGTATTACCGGTACTCAAGGTATTCAAGGTATTACCGGTGCTCAAGGTGTACAAGGCGAAATTGGTACTCAAGGTACTGTTGGTACACAAGGCATACAAGGCATCACTGGCACACAAGGTGTACAAGGCGAACAAGGCACACAAGGTACTATCGGTACCCAAGGTACACAAGGCGTACAAGGTATCCAGGGCATCACTGGAGCACAAGGCACAACTGGCACACAAGGTACCACAGGCACACAAGGTACACAAGGCGTACAAGGTATCCAAGGAGAAATTGGAGCACAAGGTACTCAAGGCATCCAAGGAGAAATTGGAACACAAGGCACACAGGGAATAACTGGTACACAAGGAGCACAAGGCATACAAGGTGTTCTTGGTACACAAGGAACCCAAGGCATCCAAGGAGAAATTGGTACACAAGGAACTCAAGGCATCCAAGGAGAAATTGGTACACAAGGAACCCAAGGCATCCAAGGAGAAATTGGTACACAAGGAACTCAAGGCATCCAAGGCACACAAGGGATCCAGGGTGTAACCGGTGCCCAAGGAACTACCGGTGCCCAGGGCGTACAAGGAATACAAGGTGCTATTGGTACACAGGGAACAACCGGCGCGCAAGGTACACAAGGCATAACCGGTACACAAGGTGATACCGGTACACAAGGAACAACTGGTGCTCAGGGTATTACTGGAGCACAGGGAACAACCGGTACACAAGGTATCACTGGTGCCCAAGGAACTGAAGGTACTCAAGGTACCACCGGTACTCAAGGCACTCAAGGTATATCTGGTATACAAGGTGGTGGTGGTACACAAGGTACTCAAGGCACTACAGGTATCCAGGGTATCACAGGCGCCCAAGGAGCAACCGGTACTCAAGGCATAACTGGCACTCAAGGAGAAACAGGTACTCAGGGTGTACAAGGTGTTCTTGGTACTCAAGGCACCACAGGTGCTCAAGGCACACAAGGTGTTCAAGGCGGCGTTGGTATTCAAGGAGCACAAGGCATACAAGGTGTTCTTGGTGCCCAAGGTACTCAAGGTACTCAAGGTGTTCAAGGACCAGGTACGGTAATAACTTCTACAGTTGATGACTTTACCGGTACTGGCTCTCAAGTTAATTTTGTTCTTAGCACCACTCCAAGCAATGAAAATTTCACTTGGATCAATATTGATGGTGTAGATCAACTTCGCACTGGGTATAGTTTATCTGGTAATACTGTTACATTCTCCAGCCCACCAGCATCTGGTGCGTTGATTGAAGTCACTTCGCTTGGTGGAGGCATAACTGGCACACAGGGTGCAACCGGTACACAAGGTATTACCGGTGTACAAGGTACAACTGGTGCAGGAACACAGGGAACAACAGGCGCTCAGGGTATTCAAGGTATTACTGGTACGCAAGGCATCACTGGAACTCAGGGCATAACCGGTACACAAGGAGCCACTGGCGCCCAAGGTACTCAAGGTATACAAGGCATAACTGGTACACAGGGTACTCAAGGTATACAAGGTATTACTGGACCAAGCACTACAATCAATGCCACCGATATTGCTACAGGAACAATGTATCCTGTGCTAGTTGGTGCCGCCGGCAGCAATCAAACTGCCAATGTTGACACAACCGGATTGTCTTTCAATGCAGCAACCAATACTTTATCTCCAGGTAATTTAACGGTTGCTGGCACCATCACAGTTAACTCAGGTGCAGCAGCCACTGCTATCGTGAATGGTGCGGGTAATGCCGTAGGTAATATTGGATCATCAAGTACCTATTTCAACAGATTATTTGCCCAAGCAACCACGGCACTGTACGCCGACTTGGCAGAGATGTATACTGCTGACGCAGAATACGAGCCAGGTACTGTGCTAGAACTTGGAGGAAGCCGAGAAGTAACAATCAGTCTCAACGACGCAAGTTCTTGTGTAGTTGGTGTAGTGTCAACAAATCCGGCCCACTTGATGAACAGCGGGTTAGAAAGCACACATGTTGTAGCAGTGGCATTGGTTGGGCGTGTTCCATGTAAGGTCATTGGACCAATCTCCAAAGGAAATATGATAGTATCAGCAGGAAATGGTCATGGCAGGGCAGAATCTAATCCAAAAGTTGGTACCGTGATAGGTAAAGCAGTTGAAAATCATCCAGACGGTCCGGGCGTGATTGAAATTCTAATTGGCAAAATGTAAGTAAATAATAAATTATGGCAATAACAGTAATTCTACCATCGGGTCTCAGTAATACCGGCAATTTTGCAGTTGGTAGTTTAAGTGCCACGGGCAATCTTACCGGCAACTATATCCTAGGCAATGGCGCACTATTAACTGGTGTTATCACATCAGTGGCCAACATCAACAACGGCACATCCAATGTCACTGTGGTTAGTTCAGGTGGCAATGTAAGTATAGGTGTAGGTGGAACTGGAAATGTTGCTGTGTTTGCTACTACAGGTGAATATGTTACTGGATTGATTTCAGCAACTGGCAATATCACTGGCGGTAACATATCAACTTCAGGATCAGGCGGAAATATCACTGGTGCCAATGTAATCGCATCAACTACATTAAGTGCTACGGGAAATGTGGTTGCCAATAATGTGATAGCAACCACGATCGTCAGTGCAGTCAGTCACACAGGAACTATAGTAAGTGTCACAGGTAATGTGACCGGTAGTTACTTTATTGGAAATGGTAGTCAGTTAACCGGTATCGCAGCCGGCGGCGCATCTATTTCTAACGGCACATCAAATGTCACTGTGGTAAGTTCCGGTGGTAATATCACTGTGGGTGTAGGCGGAACATCAAATGTTGTTGTGTTTGCCAACACAGGTGCTTATGTTACTGGTGTAGTATCGGCAACTGGTAATATCACTGGTGGTAACTTGTTGACCAGTGGTACTGGCGGAAATATTTCCGGTGCTGGCAATGTTCTTGCTGGAAATCTTTCAACCTCTGGTAATGTAAATGGTAGCAATATAATCGCCAGCGGTAATATATCAGTAACTGGATCCGGTGGTAATATTTCTGGCACCGGTAATATCACTGGTGGCAACTTATTAACAGGTGGATTGATATCTGCTACTGGTAACATCACTGGTGGTAATCTTTTGGTTGCTAATAATGTGGGAATTGGTACTGTTTCGCCGGGTTACAAACTTGTAACTAAACAAACCTCCGGAGATTTAATTACTTCCATGCAAGGGGTAACCAAGACTTGGAACATCCGCAATCAATCTGATGGCACTTTTGGATATTTTGATGACTCATTAGGGTATTGGCGTTATTACTACGATACAAGCAATAATCATATTTGGTTTAATGGTGCAAGTACAGAGCGTATGCGTATCGATTCAGCCGGTAATCTCAGTGTTATAGGTTCGGTCATAGTGAATTCAGCTGGAAATGCCACTGCCATTGTGAATGGTGCGTCAAACGCAGTGGGCAACATTGGATCCTCGACCACATATTTCAACAGATTGTTTGCCCAAGCAACCACAGCACTGTACGCTGACTTGGCAGAGATGTATACCACAGATGCAGAATATGAGCCGGGAACTGTGCTGATATTTGGCGGCAATCAAGAAGTCACTACGAGCACCGTCACACACGATACAAGAGTGGCCGGTGTAGTATCTACCAACCCTGCACACATCATGAACTCAGGACTGCAAGGTGAATTCACTGTGGCAGTGGCACTAACCGGTCGTGTTCCAGTTAGCGTGATCGGTAACATCACGGCAGGTGATCGAGTGGTCACAAGCAATCGAGCAGGCGTAGCAGAAGCTTTGGATATGGCACGCTATCAACCAGGTGTGATAATTGGCAAAGCCTTGCAGAGCTATTCGGGCAACGGTATTGGCGTGATTGAAGTGGTTGTGGGCAGACTGTAAACAGGTTTATAATACGCACCCTGTGCGGTTGGCATAAATGTTAGTATGACATTAAGCCAACAAATCTATCAAAATGGTCTGACCAAACCCGTGATCGCTGCGGGCGGCACCATACATCCGTTAATAATTCCAGCCGAACTGACCAACGGAACTGGTTTGATGAATCCCAGTATCTTCATCGATGGCGATCGGATCTTGGTAAATCTACGCCATGTGAACTACACACTTTGGCACAGCGAAAACAAAAAGTTTGAACACAGATACGGTCCGCTGCAATATCTGCATCCGGAAAACGATCACCATCTCCGGACTTGGAATTATTTGCTCACAATGAATCCGGATATGACTATAGCCACTACCCAGGCCATAGACACATCTGCACATGATGTAGAACCAATCTGGACATTCGTGGGATTGGAAGATGCTCGAATCCAACGCTGGGATGATAGACTGTGGATCACCGGTGTGCGTAGAGATACCACAACAAACGGACAAGGTCGCATGGAACTCAGCGAACTTGAAGTCACTAATACCGGTGTGCGAGAGATCCTGCGTCGACGAATTCCTGCTCCTGGTGCCAACGATACCTACTGCGAAAAGAACTGGATGCCTGTGCTGGACCAGCCCTACACCTATGTGAAGTGGTCCAACCCTACAGAAGTTGTGAAATACGATCTTGAAACTGGCACCACTGTCACTATACATCACGATCCAAGTCAGTACATACCCGGAGTTCCGGACTTCCGTGGTGGCAGTCAAGTGGTACCTTATGGTGACAACTACATCGCTTTGGTACACGAAGTGAACCTGTTCAAGAGCGAAGCCGGTGAAAAAGATGCCACATACAAACACAGATTACTGATGTGGGATCGTGACTGGAACATACTGGCTTACACAGATGCATTCAGTCTCATGAAAGCAGACATTGAATTCTGTACCGGCGCTGCTTGGTACAAAAATGAATTGCTGCTGACTTTTGGATTCCAGGACAATGCTGCATTCGTCTTGAAGATGCCACGAGCATGTGTGGATCAGTTCATGGCTGAAGCAAATCGTATTCCGGTGGTTCCTACTATGACCACAGATGACGGTGTAGAGCATGAGTTCGACTGGGGTGTGGCAGCAAACAATTCCTGGTTCCATGCCACTGTGAAGAAAGAAATCTTTGCGGACAACACATATCAACGGTTCTTTGAGATCAAGCCCGGTGATGTGGTACTGGATGTTGGCGCCAGTGCAGGACCATTTGTGTGGAGCATAGTTCCACAACAGCCCAGCAGAGTGATCTGTCTTGAGCCACACAAAAAACTGTATCCTACTCTAGTAAAAAATGTCAGCCACACCGGCTTAGATGTCACAACTATAAACCGGGCACTGGGTCATTCAGATGGATTGAACTATCTGGCAGGACTTTACGACGAAACCAAACAAGCACACAGCGACGGCACAGATGGTGTGATACTGGAAACAATCAAGTTCAGCACACTGATTGAACAGCAGAAACTCACACACATAGACTTCCTCAAGATGGACTGCGAAGGCGGCGAATACGACTTCTTCACAGACGAAAATCATGACTGGATTATGAACAATGTGCGTAAGATAGCCATGGAGATACACTTGGCCACTCCTGCACATAAGGCCAAGTTCCGCAAATTCAGAGACACTTACCTGAAAGAATTTACAAACTTCCACATACTCAGCATTGACTATGTGGATATCAAGTGGTCACTGTTTGATGACTGGTTCATTGATCACTATGCTGCATGTATGCTGTACATTGACAACAGCGTGGCGCCTCGAGACAAGAAAAAATGGCAGCACTACCCTGCACCCACACTGGAAATCACAACTATCATTCCAGAAAAAGGCTGTGTGGTCGATTGTGTGTTCTGCCCACAACGCACCTTGGAAGATGTGTACAAAGGCAACAGGATCATGAGTTTGGACGATTACAAGTCAATGATCGACAAAGTGCCCACTGATGTGCGTATCACTTTTGCTGGCTTCACTGAACCTTGGATGAACAAATACTGCACAGACATGGTGCTGTATGCACATGATCAAGGTCATCCTGTGAGCATTTTTACCACAGGTGTAGGTGTGAGCATTGAAGATATGGAAGCCATTGTACATATACCATTTGCCGGCAACCCCAACGGTGGCTTTGTACTGCACTTGCCCGATGCTGAGATGTTGGCACGCCATCCAATCACTCCGGGCTATATCAAGACTCTGGAATGGTTCCGAGACAATCATCACAGGATCAAGAACTTCTCCAAGATGAGCATGGGTGCTGAACTGCATCCCAGCATCCGACACATATTTGACTCTGCACCCAGTTATGCCATGTGGAGCAGAGCCGGTAACCTGTTCCGTGAAGCAGTGGCCAAACCACAACTGATCACCTTGAGAGATCGCTGGAACGCTATCACACATGAAGGACCAAAGACCTGCGGATGTGTAGAAGGCTTGTATCACAATGTGTTGCTGCCCAACGGTGATGTGAGTCTGTGCTGTATGGATTATGGCCTAGATCATATCATTGGTAACTTGCATGAACAGACTTATGAAGATTTGATTCCTGAAGATCAGACCTGCTTTAAACTGTGCAACTACTGTGAAAATGCCACAGATCCAAAAGTCATAATCTTTGTAAAATAACATGAAATATCTACATCCATACATTGAAAACTCTGAAGATCCCACAATCAACTTCTTGCTGGGTCAGGAATATGAAAATATAGGGCAGACCGGCGCAGCAGTGAGTTTCTATCTACGCACCGCAGAACGCAGCACCACTGACCAGCAACAATACGAAGCACTCATGCGATGCTGTATCTGTTTGGAAAAACAAAAAACTCGAGACGACACTGAAAAAGGACTGTTGCTCAAAGCCATCGCATTGCTCTCAAATCGTCCTGAAGCATATTTTTTATTGAGTAGATTGCACGAGAAACGAAGAGAATGGCAGGAAAGTTATACCACAGCAGTGCTGGGCCTGACCTATGCTGATTTTGATCTTGCTCCTATGGTCACTGATCAATATCCGGGCTACTGTGGATTGCTATTCCAGAAAGGTGTAGCGTCATGGCATGTAGGCCTCACTGAACAAAGCCGTCAGATCATGGTGCATCTCAAGGACAACTTCAAGATGCATCAGATCTACATAGATGCTATCAATCACAACTTGAAGATCTGCGGCATGCCAAAGTCTCCGCTGGTAGAAGCCAAGTCAGCACCTGTGGTGCATATTGCTCGGAAAAAATCTGACATGTTCAACGCACAGCCCAGGCCGGGTGTGTGGATCGTGGATAACTTCTATCAAGATCCTGACGCTATTAGGAAGTTAGCACTGGAACAAGAGTACGACCAGGGTGGCATTGGCAAGTATTACATAGGCAATCGCACCAAGCAGCAGTTCTTGTTTCCTGGATTGAAAGAAGAATTTGAATACATCATGAATCGCAAGATCGAAAAGTGGGAAGAATACGGAATGAATGGCAGATTCCAAGTATGCAAAGAAGGTGAACCCTTGGTTTATCACTGCGACCCACAACGCTGGGCTGGCATGCTGTATCTCACACCCAATGCACCTTATCAGACCGGCACATCCACTCACGCACTCAAAGGCACCGATGTGCGACATCTCAGTCACCCTGATGTAAACAAATGCTTTAGACCGGGCAGTCAGAACTTGGATAGGACCATATTTGAGCCTGTGGACAACTTTGGCAATGTGTACAACCGTCTGGTAATCTTCAATGCCGGATACTTACATTCAGCCACAGATTACTTTGGATACAACAATGACAACTGCCGACTGTGGCAGATGTTCTTCTTTGATTAGACGCAGGTGATTTCTAGACTTGCTATCTTCTTTTGTATAGCGTCTAGATTCACGGTATTCCACAGGCCAGGATGTAATGGTCTTGGCAGTCGACCGCTGTGGATCCAAGCATAGCCCACATGCTCGTGATTGAGTTCAGGAATGAATTCGTGATTGACTTTGCACCAGAAGGTATGATATTCAAATCCACCATCGGGTGAGGTAAACTTTTCAATAGGTATCAACTGCTGATACTCGGGCATGCTGCCCAGTTCTTCTGAACATTCTCTTTCTACCGCAGCGATCAGGGTCTCATCGGGTTCTACTTTTCCACCAGCCAGACCCCATGTGTCAGGATATTTTGAATCGTTGCGTAAGAGATATAGATAGCAGCGAGTCCTAACGCAGTAGAACCAAACACCTACTGCTTTTACAATACCAGGTTCCATGAGCCTCCGGTGTACAGGCCATCAATGCTCTTGACCCATTTGATTCCGTTCCAGTAGTATTGGATGCCAGTGGTAAGATTGACCACATACTGTGGATCAGTGCTGGTGCTGTTGAAAGCAATAACCCAGCGTGTACCATTGTATTCAATGATGTCATTGGCCTTGGCAATCAGGGGTTGTCCACCTGTGCCTTGCCAAGCGGTAGGATTATTTGAGTTATCAGCATCGCCGGTGCTTTCATTCAGCAGGTATCTTTGACCAACAGCAGCAGGATTCAACCCATTTCCGGGTCCGGATGTGAGCGGGTTGATCACAGCATCCACTGGTGACAATGTGTTTTGTGGTGCTGTGTCCGGATCAATGTTGTAGATCAACAATCGATCATCTGCAGGATTCACAGCAATGGTTCCCACGATGCTTGAATCAGGGGCCCACGGATTGTCAAGAGTGATATAACTGATACCTGGGCGTAACACACCGTAGGCATTGATCACAGTAGGCCAAGTGATCTGTGGATTTTCTACGATAGGAAAGTCAAACGGTGCTAGGCTTATGCGATCTGGGTTCACAGGTTGCGGAGGTTGCAATACCTGTAGTTGTCCATCTAACAACAGCACTTGATAACTCCAAGGAGTGACTTTGACTCGTGTTCCTAGCAGCAAATCATTGTTACTTATAGCATTCACAGCATCGCCCTGGGCATCAAATACGCTGGCAATCACACGCTCTACCACACCCAGTTTCTTGACCTTGGCCGGTGACGAAATCCAGATAGGCATGCTGAATGTCATGGTCATGATGTCAATAGGATCATTGGTGCCCACAGGAATAGATCTAGAACTCCATCTTACTGCGTCAAGATTACACACAGTGAGACTGGTCCAGTCAATGTAGTTGTCTGTGGCCTGTATTTCCAATGCAGGATTAAACAAGGTAGCAATCTGTTCAAACAACTGCATCTTCTGATTGGTGTTTGATGTCCAAATATCCAAATCCACAGTGAGTTTGTATGGCACAGGCATGAGTCTTTCTACTTGGAAAGCATTGCCTTGGGTGGTTTCGTAAGTTTCAGTGCCGGGATCCCAAGTACGTTGGCGCACAAACATCTTGTTCACATGGTATGGCTCTTGCATACGTTCACGATCATAAGTGAGCCCAGTGATATGGAATGTCATCATTGGCGTGGCATTAAGACTGTTTGCTGAGTTCTGGTTAAGAATGGTCTGTGCCTGTCTACTAGCATCACCATAGCGTATGGGCACACGAACTAGGTCAGATGTACCTTGTTCGTTGCGTCCGTACTCTACTTCAAACAAACTGAACATGCGTGTGAATTGCAGCAGATAGCGACGTATTTGTTCGTCGTAAAAAAATAATTGCATAGTTAACTGGACTTCTGGTAAGGTTGTGTAGGCGGATATGGATTAGGAGGCAGATTGCCACCCTGATCGCCATTGGCATCGTTAGGTATCAATGCTTCACTTAGACTCTGGCGACTTGGTATATTGCCTAGATCCGTGGTATTCACTGTGTATGTATTGTTAACAAAACTGCTTCGTAAAGTATCATTGGTTGACCCAGGTGTGAGATTGGTGCGTACCTTACTTTCGATCTTGACCCAAACTGTGCCATTGAAACGGAACAAGCGATTAGGGAAATAATCCAGTCGCAACGCAAATTGCCCAGCGGTAGGATTGGGTGGAAAATTAACTCCGGCTGTAACAGGCAAGCCATTGGGCGGTACTCCGTCACCGGTTAGATAACCATCGGTGTATCCATCACCTCGAGGTGTGTTACCATCATTGGCCACTGTGCGGCTGGCATCAGTGATAGTGTAGTCTGCGGTGTACGTGGCAGATGCAGGATTGGCAGGTGTGCCATCTGGGTTTGTAGCAACAATATAAAACTTCACAACATCAAATCCTGATGTAGGTACTTCTGCTTCGGCCTGAGCAAGTATAGCATCGTTGATCTCCAAGTTCCGGGGTCGTGTGCTTTGTTGATCTTCTATGGTGGTAGGATCAGTGATCAATGTCCAATACTGTGTATTGGTAATATCTGTGCCCGGAGGCACATTGCCGTTGGATCTGTAATAAGTATCGCCGTAAAGCACTGTGACACCGCCTGGATAGAAATTGCCCGGATCCCAGATGTTGATGGGCTCAAAGGGTTGTTTGGTGATCTGATTGAATTCTTGTGAGTTAACCATGGGTGTGGCTTTCACACGCCACAAGTGAGGCAACCAAGTTTGGCTGAAACCTTCGGCAGCAAAGGATGCATCCTGAACCACATACCATTTTGGCAATGCTCTGGGGATGGTACTATCCAGGGGATTGTAGTCCAGGAGATTGGGCAGTTCAAATACATCTCCACTCATGAGTTTACGCCCTATGGTATCTATCATGTCATTGTAGTGGAATGTGATGAACAAGGTATCGTTGTTCAGGAACAGGCCAAATTGGGTAAGATCAAAGTCAATGTCCTGTTGGCGATAAACGCCACGCATCACATACACATCGTTGTCGTAGGCTCGATCACGGTTTTCCAACAGCAGCAAATCTTCGATAAACAGCGGGTTTGTTGAGTCATATTTGGGCAGGGTAGCGTCGTTGTTACCGGTATTATCGTTTGTGAGCGGTCCCAAGTATTTGTGCAAATACATGTCCACCCCGCCAACCTGATACATTTCGGAGATGGTTCGATCAAAAAATCGATAGTCGGCCGTCCTATTAGGCCTATAAAGTGACAATCTTGGCATAGTGTATTATTTAGTTTAAAATCGATTTGGCTTTTTTGGCTGCCTTGTTTG
>JAUKPQ010014503.1:0-13961 GCA_032273045.1 Chloridella minuta
CGGAAAGTAATGCAGCGGGGTTGGTCCTGCGACTGGCCTTGAAAACCAGGTTCTCTTAACAGGGATGGGGTTCGACTCCTCTGCTTTCCGCCACTAATACTTATTATGGAAACACTTATACAAAGACTGCGTAAACGTGCAGAAATTCGTAGACAGATACCAGGTCGTAAGTCGGTACAAGAAGGCAAAACAGATAGAATTGCCGATCTGTTAGACGAAGCGGCAGAAAGAATTGAGCAGTTAGAGTCTCAATCACAGGAGTCTACAATGAAATTTGGCCCCTATAGTTTAACGGTAAAACGGCGGATTTATATCCCGTAAGCAACAGATAATTGGTTCATCTGGGTTCGATTCCCGGTGGGGGTACCACTATGGCAAAAACATTTAATACATTAAAATCTCAGCGTTTAGGTATGCTTGATTTCTTTCAGTTCGGTAAGTATCAAAAATGTAGAGTTGATTCTATTGTTGAAATGGATTATAATTATATCTTATTCTTACATAATAAAGATAAAAATATGTTTGAACCTAAAGTCGTAGCAGAATGTGAAGCCTTAAAAACTTTTTGGGCAATACAATATCATTACGAAGTAGAAGTTAAACCATTTGAGGACGTACCATTTTAATGACAGAAGCGCAACTAAAAGAGATTATGGGTATTCTGCAAGAAGAATGTGCAGAAGTAATCCAGGCAGTTAGTAAAGTAAACCGGTTTGGTTTAGATAACCATAAACCTGGAACTGAGTATACTAACCGAGAACACCTAGAAGAAGAACTAGGCGACTTACAAGCAATGATTAATATCCTGTGTGATACATTCTTAGTAAGCGAATCAAACATCAAACGTGCGGCAGAAGCCAAATTATTGAAATTACAACAATGGTCTACGATCTATGAAAACACGAAAACCTAGAAACCATGTTCAGCTTGCGCTAATGAAGCGAGGCGGCAGTGGTTCACATCAAAAAAGCCACAAGCAGCTTCGTGGCAAATGGAAGCGTATTTGGGATTGAAGCTTTAAGGTGAAGCAACGGACTTTTAATCCGTAGAAAAGGGATCGTTACCCTTCAGTCCTACCACTATATAAAAACACATTACTTGCAGGACTGCCGAATCGGTCTGTAACTCCTAGTCGTAACCTATTGTGAGAAGTAGGGGAGTGCAATTCTCATAGTGTGTTTTTATATGTTGGGGGTTAGTGAAATGGTATCACACGGGATTTTGATTCCCTTGTCACAGGTTCGATTCCTGTACCCTCTGCCAGAATATTTAGGAGTGGCCTTAGTGTAGCGGCAGCACCCGAGATTGTGATTCTCTTAGTATGGGTTCGACTCCCATAGGTCACCCCTAAATATTTTAACCGTCCTTAGCACAACTGGAAAATGTCTTGGCTTACGAAGCCATAGGGTGGGAGTTCAAATCTCTCAGGACGGACCATAATGCGGGTATAGCTCAGTTGGTAGAGCACTTCCTTGCCAAGGAAGATGTCGAGAGTTCGAGTCTCTTTGCCCGCTCCAGAAATTATATATGTACAGAATCTATTACACAAGACCACACTCATTAGCAGCCCATGCCATTGATGTAAGTAATCTAAAGTTAGCTTTAAAGTTAGCAGAAGAACTACGTAAGGAAGGCATGATATTTGTGTCCATGGTTAGTGACTATCACAACATGGTAGGTAACCCAGGTGTTACTAGTACAGACGATAACTATGTTCCTCAAATGTTAAATCAATAAATTCAGTCTTGAATCAGCCGCTTAAAATTGATATAATTATCGTATGAAAAGAAAATTCAATATAAAGCCTTTAGTTCCAGAAATGGGCACTAGTCGTCAAACCTCCAATCCGCCAAGTCGTGTGACTCCTGGCGGTAGTTGTAGTTTGCGTGAAGTGCCTCAGTACACAGGTACTGAAATGGTTGGTATCAGTATCATCCATAAAAGTTGCCTGCAACCAGTATTCTCTCGTGAAGCCGCAGTAGATGCCGCTTCTATGCGTCGTTAATATGCGGGATTAGTTTAGTGGTAAAATGCTATCCTTCCAAGTTAGAGTTGCGAGTTCGATTCTCGCATCCCGCTCCAGTTAGTCAGTTCCTATGTGACTCTAAAAAAGGCCGCGAAAACGCCAACGGTTTAGCATAAGCTCACAGTTGGATATGCATCCTTAGCTCAGTGGTAGAGCAGTGCTTTTACACGGCGAAGGTCGGCGGTTCGAACCCGTCAGGATGTACCAAACACCAACACCAAGATAGCTCAGTTGGTAGAGCAGTAGATTGAAAATCTATGTGTGGGCGGTTCGATCCCGTCTCTTGGTACCACCTATGTCGGTGTGTAGCTGAATGGTTAGGCCGCGGATTGCAAATCCGTATCATGCAGGTTCAAGTCCTGTCACCGACTCCACTTAATATGTTCTTATTTAAAAAACCAAAAATAGTAGTTGATGCATTTACCTTTGTTCCTACTACCTATGAGTTTTTTCCCATTCGTCCAGCTATTTATAGCCTACCAGATTGGTGGAAAAACTTACCAAATACACTAGATAATAAAGTAAGTGAGAATATAAACATTAAAACTGGTACAATGAAAAATTGTGCTGGATTTAAGTCCATGTATAAAGACAGCTTTATGCTAACAATGTGGTCAGATTTAGTAATCTGTATACCAGAAGGTAAAACTAATGTTGATATTATTTTTGCTAACTCACCATTAAACTTAGTAAATTCTCCTGAATATTCCCTACATGACTCAAATCAGTATGGTAATATGTTTCCGGACTATTTACACATTAAACTAATGTCTCCTTGGATTTTTGAACAAAAAGCAGACCTTAACTGGATGTGGGCAGAACCAACCTGGAATATGTTAGAACACAATCCTGAAGTAAAAGTTTTACCAGGAGTTATTGAGTTTAGAGATCAACACGCAGTAAATATTAATTTAATGTTAAAAAAATCAGGCACGTTATTTGAGACAATGGCAGGCGAGCCTATTGTACAGGTAACTCCTATTACCGAGCGTGAGGTAGAAGTTAGGAATCATCTTATATCTAAAGAAGAATGGATACAGAGAGCTGATAGTACTAATCCTCAACTTAAATTTGCTGGCGGTTATAAGTTTATTAAAACCGCTAGAAAAATTCGTGAAAAGACGCAAAAGTGTCCGTTTCACTGATTCCTGCCATTCGGATTTAGAATGGTCGTAACCCATCCGTTAGATACGTAAAGTCTAAGCTGGAACCGTAACCAGCACCTTATACTCTAGCGAATTGATTGGCTATAGTGTGTAGACGTTATTCTCCTCCCTGACGTTGAAGCTACCTAGAGATTGCGACTAGGCGCTAGAGTATAAGGTTCCAAGGTGTTCATGGACGCACACGGCACTGTCACTGCCGAGGACGGGGATCGTTACCCCGTGGTACCGCCAAGAAATAGTAGAAGAGTATTAGGGTAATTCCTAGTACTCTTTTTAGTTTAAAATTTAGTAAGTTAAATATTGACTTGAAATAGTAATTTATTTTTGGTATAATTATTGTATCAATAAAATTGTTATTTTAATAATCAAGATTGATAATCTATATGCGAGTGTGATGTAATGGTAGCCATAGGAGACTTAAAATCTCCCGCCTTAGTGCGTGCCGGTTCGAGTCCGGCCACTCGTACCATTAATAGGGACTCTAGCTCATGTTGGTTAGAGCAGTGGACTCATAATCCATTGGTGCTCGGTTCGACTCCGAGGAGTCCCACCATTTTAATTACGAGATTACACTATGGACTACTATCTCTCACCCGTAACCGCACTAGATGCACAATATCTAGAAATAAATACATTTTTTACCTCTGAGGATGGCAAAGTCTATTCCTTTAAAATATCTACTGATGTAGCTAATGGGGTTGTAATTAAGGATACAGTAGGGAGAAGTATGCCAATTGACTGGTATGACATACCTGAATTTACAAGAACTTTTAAGCAATTAAACTCATTAGCAGTAGCTAATGAGTACAACTTTTATAACTCCTAAGGATAAAATACGTGGCAACTAAGAATAAAACACAGGCGGCTCAACCAGTAAAATCAGCACGTTGGGAAGTTAATCGTAAGCGTAAACTGGAACGTCAGTTAAAACTTCAACCAAACAACAAGCAAGTAGAGTTGGCTTTACAAAATATTCACCGTCGTCGTAAAACACCTACAAACCGTGAATGGTCACATAGCTGGCGTCGTACAGCTCAGGTATTTAAGCTATTTACAGGACGCTTTGATCGTAATATCATGAGTTCTAATCAAGCAGTAGCTCTAGCAGCTTTACAAAAACCTAATAGTGACTGGCTTAACGCTCAAACTATTCCAGCAGGTTCCGATAAAAACTTCTTTTCAATTGCCGCCCGTCTACGCACAGGGTCTCTGGCATGAGTTTTATAGAGTGGTATACGCTCTTTTGTTTAACAACAGCTATTATGGCAATTTTCGAGTTACTAATACCAGTAATTGCTAAACAGAATTTTGAAGTAGGTAAAATACAATTTAAAGGAACTACATACATAGTATTCTTTACTATTAGTTTTGTATTAGCCCCACTACTATTCTTTAGCTGTATTATTCCTAGCTGGAGCGAGAGATTTAAAATTTCGCTCCACAAAGGTATGTACCCTAAAGAATAAAAATTTTACAGTTGATTAGTTTTGCAAAAGTGTGTATAATATATACTTAAACAGCTAAACAAAGATCATGAAAACAATATCATTTAAATACACTAAAAAAGACGGAACTGCCTCATATCGAGTTCTTGCAGTTATGGTATCTCCCAATACTATGTATGAAGGCATTGATATGTCTAGTCTTGAGCCTCTTGATATGGCTATGTTTGAAGAAGAAATGGACGCAGCTTACACAGAGTATTTAAATAAAATTACACAAATAAAAGATGATTATGACCTAAATCATGATTATCGTAGGTTTGATCCTAAAAATATGACTGATGTAACTGTTCACCCCCTTGGTCAATCAGCATAATCCAATGAAAAAGTTGGACAACAGTGTAGTAAATATGGAAAAAAAGAATAATCCTAGAAAATTCAAAGTTTGGGATAGTAAGCTACTACATGATAATTTACAACTTTGTGTACAATATCAAAAAGCAATAGAAGAAGCAGTACGTAAAAATATGCAAGAAGGTGGCCCGCCAGTCGTTGCGTCAACAGTACCAACAGATTCATTATATGATCTAGTTAACTGTTATATAGCTATGTACGAAAAACTATTAATTGAAGACCTAATTCATACTAATAGTAACCCTCAAAATATAAACAAACAAAACATTCACTAAGGAAATTAAAAATGGCATGGACAGATGAAGACAAACAATCGGCAATTGCAGCATACAAAGCAGGCAACCCTACTCCAGAAAATTCAACAGAGTTGATTAAAGAAATCGCTGAAGAAATGGAACAGAGCGCAAACGGCGTTCGTATGGTACTTGTGCAAGCAGGTGTTTATGTTAAAAAAGAAGCAACTACTTCAACCACTAAAACAGGTGGTGGAGCAAGCAAAGGTACAGGAGCTCCTCGCGTTAGTAAAGAATCACAGATTGCTGACCTACGAGCCATCATCGAAGCCAAAGGCGCTGAGGTGGATGACGAAATCTTGAGTAAGTTGACTGGTAAAGCAGCAGCATACTTCGCCAAAGTATTGGCATAATCTAGGCAGCTTCGGCTGCCTTTTTCATTATTAGCGCAAAATTTAACCTGCGCCAAACACGCAAAATTTAATATGTTTATTATATATTCCAAACCCAGCTGTACTTACTGCGATCAGGCTAAGGCTCTATTAAAGTCTAAAGGACTAGAGTACCTAGAACTAATATTAGATCTTGGTCAACCGCAACAAGCAGGTTTTAATTATGTTCCTATGGAACAATTAGACAACTTGATTCCTGGAGTACGTACAGTACCCCAAATTTTTGAGCGTCTTGACGGCGCTGCTCCTGCCACCAAACTAATTGGTGGATTTAACGAATTAAAATCATACTTGACTACTAGACCCTAAACTGATATAATAGAAGCTTACTTGGAGAAATTATATGGCAACGCGCAAGAAATCAGCTAGTGAAGAAGAATTGATGACAGAAGCAAATATTTTGCGTGTTATCCGCTTACTTGAGCCTGCAGAAGAAGGTGTTAAACCTATTACTAAAAAGGACGCTTGTCAGATTCTTGGCATGGCGTATAATACCACACGTCTTGGTACTATTATTGAAGATTTTAAAAAGCAGCAAGCTCGTAATGCTGAACGCAGAGCCGCCTTGCGCGGTAAACCAGCAACCAAGGAAGATGTAATCTTTATTATTTCCGAATATCTTAATGGTGAAACTGTAGATGCTATCTCTAAGATGACATATCGTTCACCTAGTTTTATTAAGAATATTCTAGAAACAAATGCAGTACCTATTAGAATCCCGGGCTCTACTTACTTTAACCCTGAGCTAGTTCCTGAAGGGGCTATGCGTGATCGTTTTCAAGAAGGTGAAGTAGTATACTCAACTAGATATGATTCATTAGCTCGTATTGACTTGGAACAGAAAACAGAAAAGTATGGCTATATTTACCGCGTATGGTTACTATCAGAGCGTTGGTTGCAGTCAGCTTATCAAGAAGCCTATGAACTGGCCTCTTTACAACATCTTCGTGAACTTGGTGTGAGAATTTAATATGGAATTAGTTTGGTTAGTATATTTTATTTCAATGCTGGATTCAATTGCTCCAGTAATTGGCGTAACTGTAATTTTTTGCATAGTATATATTATTGGATTAGTAATCTATAAAGATGTAGAATGTAGTATAAGTGATTATCATACAGGTGAAGCGTTTGAACGTCGTAAACTTAAAAGAGACGGTGCTAATAAGGCAATTAAAAAAGTTTTCAATATAATGATTATTGCTGTTATTATAGGCGTAATTCTTCCCTCAAAGAAAACTGCCTACATTATGGTAGGTGCTTATGTAGCACAACGTATTGCTGAAAGTGGGGAAGTTAAAGAGGTTGGTACAAAAGTATATCAACTTATTAATAAACAACTAGATCATTATTTAGTTGAAGAAGTGAAAGTTGCAAAATGAACTATTGGCTTTTTTGTGAACCTATTGGTGAAACAGGTGAACCTGTCTGGATGGTTTACTCCGATGATGCCATTATTGCAGAGTATTGGAACACCTGGGAACGTCAAGGTTTAGCTTACAATAAAGCCAATAACCTGCCTAAGTATACAGAGATTACTGCTAGTAATTGTATTTCTGACTGGGTTGTAACTCATTGGGCTGTACTAGCTACTCCAGAAAATTTACTAAAAATAATTGGGGCTACCAATGACTGAACACGAACCAGAATTTTATGAAAAGCTAATCTACGAGAATGAGATTAAAGGCTATCAACTTAAACTAGTAGTTAATGAATTTCGCGGGCTACAATACGTACACCTTAGAAAATACTTTCTTAGTTATGAAGGCGAATATGTACCTTCTCGTGAAGGTGTAAGCATGGAAGCCTCCATTCATAATATTTTAAGTCTCTTAGAGGGGTTAATGGAAATCTGTTCCCTAGAAGAATCAGATGCAACCATTCTTGAGTTTTTTAGAGAAAGATTGGAAAGATGAGCAAACTACTTGACTATATTAAGGTAACTGCTACTGAACAACGAAAATTTGTACAAAAACCACTACAGCTGGTTGATGTAACTCATAGTGTGCAGGAATCATACTATCCTGACATAGCTACTATGTATAGGGTAGAAGCACGACTTGGTTCTCAACTTATGGTAACTGATAGTATGAAAGCGCAGTATGGCTGGGAACAAGTACTAACACATAAAGTATATGTACCCTTAGCAAATAGTGTTTTTGGTGAATTTCGTCAACCATTATTAGATGCTGATTTAGCTATTGCACAAGGCGAGTACGATGCAGCATCACAACTAATCCGCGGAATCCTAGACTCTATGTTTAAGGTATAAAATGAGCAATCTACTAGTTAACATTCGTTTTGGAAGCCGACACTTACAGGTTAGTCGTGATTTTCCTTGGCTAATAACATTTAAAAAGAATCCATATTGGTGGGAAGTCAAACCTGAAAAATGGTTTGAAGTTTATGAGTTCTTTGGTTACCGGAATTAAAAAATTACACTTGTAGTTCCGACCCTAAACTGGTATAATTATTCTTTAAAGACAGGATATAGACATGAAACCAACAATCGCAATTTTTATTCACGATCCACAATGTGAAACCGAATGTGCCTTGGGCATGATTGATGGACTAGTGCGTGATTTTGATATTAGGACTTTTGGTCTCAGCAATCTTAACTACGACTTCTTGAGCCAGTTTGATGCTGTTTGCTTTCCTGGTGGTATGGGCGACTCAGATGATTTTTATAAAATCTTTGAGGACAAGCATATCTGGACAATTCAAGAATATGTAGCAGATGGTGGCAAGTATTTTGGTATTTGCATGGGTGCTTATTGGGCTGGAAGTCGTTATTTCGATATCCTTACTGATGTAGAACCAGAGCAATATATTAAAAGACCAAATGCTAGAGTTCGCAGAAGTTATGGAACAGTTGCTGAGATAGATTGGAATGGCTCGAAAGAGCATATGTATTTTTATGATGGTTGTTCATTGATTGGTGACGAAACCAAATTCAAAACAATCGCACGATATGCCAATGGTGATCCAATGGCAATCATTCAAGGAAGAATAGGATTGATAGGATGTCATCCAGAAGCACCTTTGTATTGGTATGAGAAACCATGGCAATACATAAACAAGCACTGGAATAATGGCAGACATCATAAGTTGTTGTTAGATTTTGTAAACGAATTATGCCCCGATGGTGGAATGGTAGACACGCTGGTCTTAGAAGCCAGTGCCTAGTGCGTGAGAGTTCGAGTCTCTCTTGGGGCACCAAATATGGAGAATGCGATGTCATCAAGAGAAACATTAGAAAAAGCATATGGAAGCATTCCCAAAGAAGTAGGAATGTATCATGATTGGGGTGTCCCAACATGGAGAGGTTTTAAATATTACTGGTATAAAATGACCAGAAAAGTGACAAGATGAAAATATGTCCTAAGTGTGGTACTGAACATAACAAGAATGGTGTTTACTGTTCTCGTTCTTGCTCAAACTCACGCACTTGGACTGATGAAGATAAAAAGAAAAAGAGTGATTCTCAGAAGAAGTTTCTTGAGAATAATGACCATCCATCCAAAGGTAAGGCTGGTTGGAAACACTCTGAAGAAATGAAAGAGTTAAAACGAAAGTTGACTCTTGAGCATTGGGATGATGTTGGTAGAAGAACACCAGAGCAGATCGCTGCACAGAATAGTTTGAATGTTCATAACTATCGTGCAAGAAAGAATAATGCTACTTGTCCCACTGCTAATTTGAAGTTAATAAAATTGATCATGGAAAAATGTCCTGAAGGATATGAAGTTGATCATATTGTTTCTATGTCTAGAGGTGGAAAGCACCACGAAGACAATCTTCAGTATCTACCAGCAATGGAGAACAGAAGAAAGGGTAACAAAGATGTTTATAATGAATCTCTTGCTATTAAATGGCAAGATGTGTTGAAGTAGTTCTATTCCGCAAAACCCGAGCAAGGTGCATGGGCGTGACTGTTAATCACTGGTTAGTAGAGTTCGATTCTCTAATGCGGAGCCAAGTTTTGTGGTAAGTTAAGTAAAAGGAGCATGGGCAAGTTGAGACATCCTAAAGTCGAAACCAGATACCGCACCTGCCACAAATTTTATTATGGGGGATTAGTCTAATTGGGAAAACACTAGCCTTGCACGCTTGAGTCGGGAGTTCGATCCTCCCATCCTCCACCAGTTTTATGCTCTGTTAGTTAAATGGTATAACAGTTGATTAGTAATCATCAATTGGGAGTTCGATTCTCTCACGGAGCACCAAATTATATTAGGAGAATTATATGAGTGATGGTGGTAAAGGAAGTAAACCAAGACCATTCAGTGTAACACAAGATGAATATGAGAATCGTTGGAATGCAATCTTCCAGCGAGACGATGTTGTGAGTAAGTCAGAAGCAAAAAGAATAGCCACTATGGAAATGGCTAATGAAGAAGTAGAAGATAAAGAGTAATATCTCTCTGGTGTAATGGCAGCACGAAAGTCTCCAAAACTTTTAGTCGGGGTTCGAGTCCCTGGAGGGATGCCAATGCGGGGTTAGTTTAATGGTAAAACTACAGATTTCCAATCTGTTGTTGAGAGTTCGATTCTCTCACTCCGCTCCAATTTAAGATAGAGGTGTATAATGCGTAAAGCGATCGATATTGATGAAGTAAAAGCATTCATCGAGGCACAGAGTCCTGAATCAAAGATTTATATCGGTGGTGACTCTGAACGATTTAATATCGGGAATGATTTCTACGCTGATTACATCTTAGTTATTGTCGTTCATATTAATGGTAACAATGGTTGCAAAATCTTCGGTGAAGTGTCTCGTGAGAGATGCTATGACCAGAAGAAAGATAAACCAAGAATGCGATTGATGAATGAAGTTTATAAGATTGCAGATCTATACCTAAAACTGCATGATGTTCTGGAAGACAGAGAAGTCCAAGTGCATCTTGATATCAACCCAGACGAAATGCATGGTTCATCTTGCGTAATCAACGAAGCTGTTGGTTATATTAAAGGTATGTGCAATGTCGTGCCATTTGTAAAACCAAATGCGTTTGCTGCAAGTTATGCTGCAGACAGATATAAGTCTTACATGCGTGCTGCTTGACATGCAATGAATATTGATGTATAATAAGTTATTGAATTGAAGGAATGAATATGGAAACAATTAATCTACGCAAGGCAAATGCAATCCAGAGCGAGATCCGTAAAGCGATCTCTAGTTCTGCAAGCAAGGACACATTGAGTGTCACTGAGTACACCACTAGCGTGGTTGATGCTCTTGAGAAGGCAACTGAAGTTTTTGCCACTGATGTTACTCGCAAGGTAGCACTAAACACTGCACTGTTTAACATTCGCAAGAGTGTTGCTCAGGCAAATGCCAACAATGGTATCAGCGACATTCTAGCTGATGTAGAGTTGATCGATGCCAAGATGGCAGTATACAGTAACATTGCTACTAAAGAAGTGGCAAAGTCTGTTACTGAGATCGTGGCTCGTATTGAGAAGATGAAGACAACTCCAACTAATGAGAGTCGCATCTATGGTGATCGTTACAACACTGTGGAAACATCTGTTGTTGAACAGAACACTATTGATCATGCCAAGCAAATGGTCAAACAGTTGAAGCGTGAGAAGCAAACTCTCCAAGACAAACTGTTGGCATTGAATGTCAATACAGTAATCAATATCTCTGTTGTAGATGAGATGGTTTTGAAAGTAGAAGGAATTCTATAAAGTTTCGAGGGACAATGCGAATACGAGAGCAGATGGATAGTTGCAAACCCTAATATCCTACAAAGATATTGGATCTGGTCTTGAAAACCAACTCCGAACAATCGTGCTCAAACTTATAGTTGTATGCTCCACGGATTATACTTGACTGTTATAGTCGCTGCTTGTTGCTCCGTGGTTATACTCTTGTGGGCTGTTTATTGAAAGTTGCCAGTTGCATATTGCATAGCGACTATTCGCTCGAATTGACTCATTGTTCCTCACCTTATAAGTAGTAGTATGCGGGTATGATGTAAAGGTAACCTGAGTCCTTGCCAAGGACTATTTGAGAGTTCGATTCTCTCTACCCGCTCCAACAATATGGAGATATTATGACAGAAATTACAGACGTAGAAGCCAAACCAATTCCACTAACTTTTAAAGAGCAGTGGGAACAGAAGAAACTACTGAAGCGAACCAAGAAGAAAGCCAAGCATAATTTGCAGAAGCAAGGATTCGGTCGCAGAGAAGCAGGTAAAGAGGTCAACAAGGCAATCAATAGGATTGCTTCCAACAAACCAATGCAACGTGCCGCAGGTCGTGGCGCATAAAATCAATCCCACTCTGTGGGATTTTTCACATTAGGGATTTATTATGTTTGAATGTATCATAGCAGGAGATTCAATAGGTGTAGGGATTGCCAATGTACGTAAAGAGTGCGTGGCATATGTGCAAGGTGGAATCAATTCATATCAGTGGTTAAACAAGAACATCAAGAACACACCGATGATTGCTAATCATGTAATCATCTCGCTTGGTTCAAACGACCACAAATACGTAAAGACTGAGGAAGAACTCCGAGTCATTCGTAAACTAACGAAAGCAGACAGAGTATATTGGGTAATGCCAAGCGATAAATTTCCTGCAGCACAATCAGCAGTCTGGCATGTGGCGAACGAGAACAACGATATAATTCTTGGAACGAAACGAATGCAAACTGATGGTGTTCATCCATCATGGGCAGGATATAAAGAACTAGCGGAGAAAGCAAGATGAATCTCAAAGACTATCAAATAGAACCAAAGAAACCACTATCATTCGAAGAGTGGAAGGGTAATATTGCTCCACAATATCAAGGAGATAAGTTAAAGGCATATGATAGACTTCATAATGTGGACTACGAGAAAGAATTCAACGAAATGCTCAAGCGAGAATACGCTGAGTACTGTGATAATCTAAATGGGAATTGGCTACTACGATGATTAAAGAAAAGATAGAACGGCACATGCATGCCCTACAAGAAAAGCATGACATCCTCGATAAAGAGATTAAAGATGCATACATGGACAACGTGGGTGATTTAGAAGTCGAGAAAATGAAGAAGCAAAAGCTGAAATATAAAGACGAGATCGAATCATGCAAGAAGCAGATAAGCGAACTATGAGTAGAGAAGATCGAGAGCGACAGGAAAGATTCCGCTTTACTCCATACAAACCACCTGAGCCAAAAGCCAAGGAAGAAAGACAAGAGAAAGAAAGTAACGACTAATGATACTGGTAGCCACGTGGATCACTGTTGGATTCTTTTCAGCCATCGGATGGTATGGAGCGAATCATCTCGTAATTGAACCCTATCTACCTCCACCAAGAGTTGTAGAGAAAAAGAAAGACGAGCAATGACCACATTCACTAGCGAGGATAGAGCCAACTCTCAACCTGAACTCATTAAGTATAGAGATGCAGGAATGAATACATATACCTATTTCTGGTCTATCAATAAGAAGGTAGTTAGCCCATACTTCGACTCCGAGAAGGAAGCTGAGGACTGGATGGAACTAAAGAAATACCAAGCCGAAGCACAATCGCTCTGGTCTGATTCATGTACAACCCAAAGGAAACTATGAAAACAAATTCACAACTGGAAACCGAAGCAATCCTATCAATGGTAGAGAATATGAAAGCACTGGAGCAACAACTCCTAGATGCCAAACATCGAATTGAAGCACTGGAAACAGTCGTGGCTAATCAGAGAGCAATGATTAAGGAACTGCAGTGATATCGGGAGAAACAGTCTTTCAAACCCATGACTACATCATTGGTGGAAAGATGGTTGTTGGTCGTGCAGAGATGGACGAATCCTTTACGATGATGCTCCAAGATGGTGATAAAGATGCAGTGAAGCATGTCAAGGAGAAACTAATCCACGACATGGCAACTTACATGCTGGAGAATAACCTAGTGGAATTCACTCATCACGATGATCCAATGACATTCCGTAGAAAGATTGCAGTAAGAGCATATCTGGCTCCAAACGACCAAGTAAAAGTATTAAGATTAGCCAATAAAGTAGTATGAAAACATTTGTTGTTGCGGGAACATATCATGAAGCGAACTACTGGATCATAAACGATCTGGGTAAGAAATATCCAACCAATACCTCGCTGACCATGTCTCACTATGTTTATGTATCCAAAGCCGATGACCTAAGAGGAGTGCGAGATCCACATGGTGTATTCGTTGGGAACTGGCTGGGTAGACCAGATATCCTAGAGATCGTAGAAG
>JAUKPQ010014525.1:0-13951 GCA_032273045.1 Chloridella minuta
GTAATGTAAACATAGTACCAAACACAGCAAATCTAAGGAATCTTGGTAGCCCTACACAAAGATGGGCCACCATCTATACCCAGTACATTGACTACACAGCAGGCAATATTTCTTTCTCCAACTTCAGTGTGTCGGGAAATATCAGCGCAGGTGGATACATCAGCGCCGCGGGCAATGTCACTGGCAATTACATTTTAGGTAACGGTTCGCAATTGATCGGTATCAATACCAACAAGATTTTCAATGGCAACAGTTATGCCAATATAGCCACAACTGATGGCAATGTGGTTATCAGTGCTAATGGTGCACTTTGGTCCTTTAACAGAGACGGCACCACATCATTTCCTGCATTTGCATTTCCCAACATAGATGGTGCCAACGGGCAGGTCTTGATAACCAATGGCAACGGTGTCATGGCCTGGGGTAACGGTGGACAATATTCAGTTATCACCAATCAAACCATCAATGGCACTGGTTCGGCCAACACGTTTTCACTAGCTCAGTCAGCCACCAGCGACAGTGTGTTTGTGACCATAAACGGTATTAGCCAAACTCCTGAAACAGACTACACAGTGTTGGGCAATGCGATAACCTTTACCACCACTCCGATTGTGGGCGATGTTGCACAGGTACGCTTCTTGGCTGGCAATGTATTAAATGTAAACTACAGCAATGCCAATGTGGCAGCATTTTTGCCCACTTACTCAGGGCTGGTCAGCAATCTTAACATACAAGGTCAAAGCATATTTGGCGCCGTGCCCAATGGCAACATCCTCTTAGAAGCCAATGGAACTGGTGAGATTGTATTTGAAAACAACAGTAATAGTATTGTAATCATTGACAGTACTGCTAGTAATGTGACCAATACCATTCGCATCAACACCCAAGGTACTGCACTAGGATCATTCGGCGGCGGTGTAATCGCGGGCAGTTATATCTTGGGCAACGGAGCATTCTTAACTGGCTTACCAGCTGGATATTCTAATAACGATGCCGCTAGTTTCTTAGCTGCTTTTGGCGCTAATACGATATCTTCTACGGGAACTATTACAACAACAGCTAATGCTACTGCAGGAAATATTACAACCAATGGCACAATAGCAGTTGGTGGAATTACATTAAGCGGAAATTTAATTGTCGGGCAAGGTCCGACATTAACTATTGATCCAAATGGCTCAGGTGGCACAGATGGGAATGTGGTTATTACTGGTAATTTAACAGTTCAAGGTACCACAACTACAATTAATTCCAATAGTATTACCACAAACGATTTACAAATTAACATGGCCAATAATGCGGCCAATTCTACCGCAGCAAACAACGGTGGTATTGAAGTTGGTCCAGCTGGAGCACCATACGCAACATTATTATATAATACAGCATCAAATGTTTGGATAGCTAGTTTAGGCATTAGTAGTGTTGGTAATCTATCAACTCGTGCTGATGTAATTGCTACTGGTAATGTTTCTGGCGGAAATATTTTAACAAGCAATGCTATTAGTGCTGGTGGCAATATTACAACTTCTGGTTATTTTGTTGGTACATTTGCTGGTAGTATTTCAGGTAATGTAACTGCTCCGGGTGCCAACACACAAGTTCTTTATAACAACAGTGGCAATGCTGGCGCCAGCGCAGGATTTACATTTAACCAAGCATCTAATGCTATGGTAGTTACTGGTAATATTACTGGTGCTAATTTATTAACAGCCGGATTAATTTCATCAACTGGCGAAATCACAAGTGCGGCTAACATTACAGGCGCCAACGTATTAACTGGCGGATTTGTTTCTGCCACAGGCAATGCTCAAGCTGGCAATATTACAACTGCTGGATTAATTAGTGCCGCAGGCACAATTACAGGCGGTAATTTAGCTACGGGTGGTACAATTAGTGCTACCGGCACAATCACAGGCGGTAATATCACTGGCGGTAATGTGTTAACTAGTGGTCAAGTAAGTGCCGCAGGTAATGTTTATGGTAATAATTTTATTGCTGGTACTGGAACAGGCGGTAATTTATCTGGCGCCAATGTCATTACAGCTAATACATTTAATGCTGTTACAGTGAGTGCTAGTGGTAATATTACTGGTAGTTACATTATTGGCAATGGTAGTTTGTTAACAAGTTTAACTGGTGCTAATATTACTGGAACTGTAGCTAATGCCACATACGCATTATCAGCAGGTAGTGCTGTTGGTACAGCGGCTACTGTCACTACAAATGCTCAACCAAATATTACTAGCGTTGGTACACTAACAAGTTTAAATGTGAGTGGCAACGCAACTGGCGGAAATATATTAACTGCTGGGATTGTCAGTGCCACTGGTAATGTAACTGGTAACTACTTCATTGGTAATGGTAGTCAATTAACTGGTGTTGCTGCTTCTAGTGTTAATGCTAACGCATTAGTTGGCGACACATTAAGTTCAAATGTAACAATTAGTAGTTTAACCACATTGGGTACTTTAGGTAATCTAAGTGTAAGTGGTAATACAACTACTGGTAATTTATTAACTAGTGGATTAATTTCGGCTACTGGTAATGCCACTGCTGGCAATATTGTAACTGGCGGATTAATCAGCGCAAGCGGAACTATTACAGCTTTTGCTAATATTGCTGGTGGAAATATTTCAACTGCTAATGCTATTAGCGCAGGCGGCAATGTAACTAGTGGTAATATTGTAACCGGTGGTTTGGTAACAGCTACTGGCAATGTAATCGGCGGCAACATTGTAACTAGCGGATCAATCACAGCAACTGGTAATATTTTAACAGGTGGCACAGTAAGTTCAACTGGAAATATTACTGGCGGCAATATTGGATCTGCTGGATTACTAAGTGCTACTGGTAATGTACTTGGTGGAAATGTTCTAACTAGTGGAATTGTAAGTTCTACCGGCAACATTATTGCTGGAAATATTTCAACAGCTGGTCTAATTAGTACTACAGGCAATGTTTTAGCTGGTAATGTATTAACATCAAACATATATGGTGTTAACGGTAATTTATATTTAACAGCTAATGTTGCTGAATCTTGGAGCACTTGGTTAATTAATAATGATTCAAGTAGCTATGCTGGACCAAATAATACAGCATTGGTGGTCCCTTACAGTAATGCCGACCATACTGGGGAAATTTTCTTCCAAGGTACTGGTGGTAACACACAAGTATTCTGGGCTGGCGAAGGCAATGGTCCGCTTTCTAATGCGTTCAATATTTTATCATATCTTGGAAATATTCAACTTTATACAGTCGATGGCAGTTCTAATTTCCACGCATTAAACTTTGATACTACCGGTAATTTATCGTTGGGTGGTAACATTAGTGCTACTGGCAATATTCAAGGCAATTACATTTTAGGTAATGGTAGTCAGTTAACAGGTATTATTACAAGTGTTTCTAATGTTGTAAATGGCGCAAGTAATGTTAACATCGGTGCTGCTAATGCTAATGTAACTATTAGTGTAAGCGGAGTTGGTAATGTTGCAGTATTTGCTACCGATGGTGAATATGTGACCGGCAATATTAGTGCTAGTGGTAATGTATATGGAAATCACTTTGCTGCTAATTTAGGTATCCAAGCTGGCGCTAATATTAGATCAGAGCGCGGTGTGTACGGTAATAATGGTGTATTTGCTAATAGCATTATTAGTGCTACTGGTAATATTATAACTGATAATACTTTCTACGGAGCCAATCTTCGTTTAACTGGATCAATTAGCACAGTAGGTAATATCATTTCTGATGCTGTTATCAGTACCGCAGGTAACATTTTTGGTGGCGGTATCCGCTCAACATCGAGTGCTACACCCCCAACTAGTCCGAGTGTTGGTGACTTCTGGTATAACACAAGTACTAACGCACAATATCGTTATACATTTGATGGCGGAAGTTATTTCTGGTTGGATGACTATGGGTCAACAGCCGGAGTCGACGGCACATTTAATGCTATTACTAATGGGTCAAGTAATGTAAATATTGACTCAGCTAATGCCAATGTCAGTTTAAGTGTAAACGGCACAAGCAATGTAGTGGTATGGTCAGCAACTAATCAAACTATTACTGGTAATATTTTGCCTGGTGCCAATGTAACCTACAATTTAGGTAGTCCAACACAGCAATGGAAGTCAATCTATGTTTCCGGCAATACAATTTATATTGGTGGATCAAACATCAGTACTAATGGAAATACTTTATCTGTAGGCGGCAATTCTGTTGTTACAGCAAATACTCCAAGTACTGGTGATGTTCTTACAAGTGGTAATGTAAGTGCTGCTGGTAATGTATATGGTGGCAATGTTCGTAGTACTGGTATTATTAGTGCTACAGGCAATATTACTGGTAGCTATATTATTGGTAACGGTAGTCAATTAACCGGCGTTGTTGCTACTGGAGTTGGCACCTTAACAACATTAAGTGTTACTGGTAATACGATAACGGGTAATTTATTAACTGGCGGATTTGTTTCGGCAACTGGTAATGTTACTGGTAATTATCATATTGGTAATGGATCACTATTAACTTCTATTACTGGTGCTAATGTAACAGGTACCGTTGCTAACGCAACATACGCATTATCTGCAGGTAGTGCCGTTGGCACAGCGGCTACTGTTACCACAAATGCTCAGCCAAATATTACTTCAGTTGGCACACTAACAACGTTAAGTGTTAGTGGTAATGTCAATACTGCTGTTGTTCGCGGCGCTAGCGGAGTAAGTATTAGTACTGGTAGTGGAAATATTAACTTATCTCCAACTTCTGGTAATATTGTAATTAATAGTACTTACATTAACGGGGTTTCAGATCCAGTACAAAATCAAGATGTGGCTACCAAGGCTTATGTCGATAATTTTGCTACTACTGGTATTGCGTTCCATACTCCAGTATCTGCGGCTACCACAACAACATTGGCTGCCGCTACTGGTGGTACAATTACCTACAATCAACCTAACGGTATTGGCAATGGCATTGGGGCAACATTAACTACAACTGGATCATTTAATTTAATTGACACAGCCAATGTTCAAACAGTGGGCACTCGTATTTTAGTTAAGAATGAAGGCAATGCGGCATTCAACGGCATTTACACTTGGAGTAATGCTACAGCGATTGTTCGTAGTGTTGATGCCGACGAATACGGGGCAGATAGTGCTAATTCGTTAAGTATTAACGATTATTTCTTTGTTCAAAATGGTAATGTTAACGCAGGTAGTGCTTATGTAGTTAATGCTCCATCGGGTACAATTACATTTGGTACAAGTAATATTACATTTGCTCAGTTTAGTAGTAGTCAAACATACTCCGCTAACACAAGTGCTGGCATTAGTTTAACAGGTACTGTAATTAGTGCTAAAGTTGATGGAACTACTACTGCGTTTGATGGCGGTGGAAATATTAGTGTTAAAGCTAGTGCTACATTAACCACACCAAACATTGGTGCGGCAACTGGTACAAGTTTAAGTGTGACAGGTACTGTAACTGGGGCAAGTTTAGCTGGTACCATTGCTACAGCTGCACAAACAACTATTACTAGTGTTGGCACATTAACAAGTTTAAGTGTCTCGGGAAATGTTCAAGCTGGCAATCTTCGCACAACTGGCGTAATAAGTGCTACTGGCAATGTTAACGGTGCGTACTTTGTTGGCACAGCAACATCTGCTCAATACGCTGACTTAGCTGAGATTTATTCCGCTGACGCAGAATATGCTCCAGGTACAGTAGTTGTATTTGGCGGAGAAAATGAAATTACTGTTACAGATATTAGCCACGATACTCGTGTAGCTGGTATAGTATCAACAGATCCAGCATATTTGATGAATTCAAACGTAGGCGGACTACCAATAGCGTTAACAGGTCGTGTACCATGTAATGTAGTAGGTAAAATCCGTAAGGGAGATATACTAGTTAGTAGCGGTATCGAAGGAGTTGCCACCGTTTTAGATTCCACTAAATACTTACCTGGATGTATAATTGGTAAAGCGTTAGAGGAATATGATTCCGATAGTGTGGGAGTTATTGAAGTAGCAGTAGGAAGATACTAATGGCATTTCCCGTAAGCCCGATAGACGGACAATCGGCAACAGTAAACAATATTGTATATGTTTACTCGTCGTCGACTAACACATGGACTAGAACCTCTAGTGGGTTTGTCAACCTTGGAGCATCGGGGAATATTTCCGCTGTTGGTAATATTATCGGTAGTTATATTATTGGTAATATTGTTGGAAATACTATTGCTAATAGTGCTATTACTGCCGGCACAGTTACTACAAACGCACAGCCAAATATCACTAGTGTTGGCACATTAACAAGTTTAACATCAACTGGATTAATTTCAACTACTGGTAATATAGCTGGTAATTATATCTTTGGTAATGGCAGTCAATTAACCAATGTTGTTGCTAACACAATTAATACAACATTTAGCGGTTCAGCTAATACTTTTTATCTTGATTTTGTTGCCCAAGACGGCGCAAATAATCAATCAGTTTATAACTCACCATTTTTAACCTACATACCAACTACGGGTATTTTAGGAGCTTCGGCTGTAAGTGCTACTGGTAATGTTACTGGTAATTATATTTTAGGTAATGGTGCACTATTAACTGGTGTAATTACTAGTGTAGCTAACATTAATAGCGGAACATCTAACGTAGCTATAGGAGCCGCAAATGCTAATGTAACGGTTGGTGTAAGTGGAGTAGGTAATGTTGCAGTATTTGCGCCAACTGGTGAATATGTAACTGGCTTAATTAGTGCTAGTGGTAACATTACTGGTAGTTATATAATTGGCAATGGTTCGCTATTAACATCTATTACTGGTGCTAATGTAACCGGCACAGTAGCCAATGCCACATACGCACTATCAGCAGGTAGTGCTGTCGGTACTGCCGCTACCGTTACTACAAATGCACAACCAAATATTACTTCAGTTGGCACATTAACAAGTCTAACAGCAAGTGGATTGATATCAACAACAGGAAACGTTGTTGGTAACTATATTATCGGTAATGGTAGTTTATTAACAAATATCAATGCCGCAAATATTACTGGCGCTTATGGCAATTCTAATGTAGCCGCATACTTGCCAATATATACAGGTAATTTAACTGCTGGCAATATTAGTGTAACTGGCGCTATCTCAACTGCTAACATTACAATGTCTGGCGATTTAATTGTTGGTACTGGACCAACATTAACTATTGACCCAAACGGATCCGGCGGCACAGATGGTAATGTAGTAATCACAGGTAACTTGACTGTTCAAGGTACAACGACTACAATTAATTCCAATACTATCACCACAAACGACTTACAAATCAACATGGCCAATAATGCGGCCAATGCTACTGCTGCTAATAACGGCGGTATTGGAGTTGGCCCTGTAGGCGCAGAATACGCAACATTATTATATAACACAGCATCAAATGTTTGGGTAGCCAGTTTAGGCATTAGTTCACTGGGCAATGTTACAACTACTCGTGATGTAACTGGCGGAAATATGTTAACCGCTGGTTTTGTAAGTGCCACAGGCAATGTTTATGCTAATTCTTTCATAACTTCTGGTTCAGGTGGAACCATTTCTGGTACGGGTAATATTTCTGCTGGAAATATATTAAGTACAGGTGTAGTTAGTGCTACTGGTAATGTTACTGGTAATTATTTTATTGGTAACGGTAGCCAATTAACTGGACTGGCAGCAAGTTATGGCAATTCTAATGTTTTAGCTTATCTTACTACAGGTGTTGCTGGCAATATTATTCCAAGTGCCAACGCAACATATAATTTAGGTAGTCCAACAGCACAATGGGCCGCGGCTTATTTTGGCGCTAATACTGTATATCTTGGCACAACTTCTTTATCTGCCAATAATATTTCCAATACTTTAACAATAAGTGGAAATATAGTTGTAACACAAAATGCTAATAGTAATATTTCTGCTGGTAATGTTCTTACTAGTGGTATTGTTAGTGCCACTGGTAATATTACTGGTAGTTATATTTTAGGTAATGGCGCATTATTAACTGGCATTACTACAGGAAGTAGTAGTAATATATCTAATGGTAATAGTAATGTAATAGTAAATGCTAATGCTAACGTAACTATTAGCGTAAGTGGAGTAGGTAATGTTGTGGTATTTGCCCCAACCGGTGAATATGTAACTGGATTAGTTTCAGCAAGCGGAAATATAACTGGTGCTAATATTTTAACAGCTGGAATAATTAGTGCTACTGGTAACATTACTGGTAATAATTTTATAACAGGCTCTGGTACCGGCGGTAATATTACTGGCGCAAATGTTATTTCAGCCAATACATTTAATGCTATTACTGTAAGCTCTAGCGGCAATGTTACTGGCGGTAATATTTTAACAGCTGGATTAATTTCAGCTACTGGAAATGTAACTGGCAATTATTTTATTGGTAATGGTAGCCAATTAACTGGTATATCTAGTAGTGGCGGAAGTAATATTTCCAATGGAACTTCAAATGTAACCGTAGTAAGTTCTGGTGGTAATGTAACAACCGGCATTGGCGGAACTGCTAATGTGGTAGTTGTTGCTACAACTGGTCAATATGTAACTGGAGTCACAAGTGTTAGTGGCAATATTACAACATCTGCTAACATTATTCAAACTGGTGTAGGCAATATTAACGGCTACAACGGATATTTTAGTAATAATCTAACGGTCGCTGGAACATTAAACTTAACTGCAGGAGCTGTTAGTGCTGTTGGTAATGCTGTAAACGGCAACGGCGCATTATATGCGGGTGTTTCTACCTTTACTCCATTAGGGTCTAATGTTGTAGTACAATATGCTGGTAATGCTAATTCCTATTCACAAGTTAATTTCCAAAATATTAACAGCGGATCATTAGCTAGTACTGACATGGTATTGACGGCTAGTAACGGCACAGACTCTACATATTTTACTGACTTTGGCATTACTAGTAATAATCATGCTGATACAGCTTTCTTTGGTGATACATCAACCAAAAATGATGCGTATTTGTTTGTCACAGCTACTAGTCAAGCTGGCCCAAGTTCAACTGCTGGCCCAGGCAATTTAATATTAGGTTCTACTAATGGACAAATTAAATTATTTGTTGGCAACACAGCTCAAGCAAATGTAATACAACAAATTAGTAGTATTGGTGTTGCTGTAACTGGTATTGTTAGTGCTACTGGTAATGTAACTGGTAACTTTATCTATGGTAACGGTTACTATTTAACTGGTATCTCGGGCGGTGGCGGTGGCAGTAGTATTTCTTCTGGCACTTCGAATGTTACAGTAGTAAGTTCAGACGGCAATGTTACAACTGGTATTAGCGGAACTGGTAATGTGGTAGTAGTTGCTACCACTGGTCAATATATAACAGGTGTAGTAAGTGCTACTGGTAATGTAACTGGCAACTTTATCTATGGTAATGGGTATTACTTAACTGGTATTTCTGGTGGTGGCGGTGGTGGCGCTAACATCAGCAACGGAACAAGTAATGTTACTGTGGTCACATCAGATGGTAATGTAACCACTGGCATTGGCGGAACTGCCAATGTGATAGTAGTTGCTACTACTGGACAGTATGTCACTGGTGTTGTAAGTGCTAGTGGTAACGTACAAGCTGGCAACATTCGTACTGTTGGATTGGTTAGTGCCACTGGCAATGTCACTGGTAACTATTTTATTGGTAATGGCAGTCAGCTGATTGGCACCCGCACCGCCTGGGCCAACATTGCAAATATTAACAATGGCTTTGGCCCTGGTGATATTGCCATTGGTCAAAATGCTGGCGTTGGTCAAGGCGCCAGCGCCGTAGCCATTGGGTTTGAGGCAGGCAATACAAGTCAAGGTGCCTCCACTGTTGCCGTTGGTATTCAGGCAGGGTATGCCAATCAAGGTCAGAGTGCCGTGGCAATTGGTGATAGTGCTGGATTTACATCACAAGGTACAAGTGCTGTGGCCATTGGTCATTATGCTGGCGAAACAAATCAAGGCAACAACTCAATCATCATCAATGCCACTGGTAATGTATTAAATCAAACCACAGCCAACACATTCACAGTAGCACCAGTTAGAAACGACACTGGTAACGTTGCCCAGGCCTTATACTATAACACCACAACCAAAGAAGTCACCTACGCACCCCCAGCTGGCGGTGGTGGTAACAGCACAGCCATTGTTAATGGTACATCAAATGTAGATATACCATCTGCTGATGGTGATGTTACTGTTACTGTGAGTGGTGCAGCTAATGTTGTTGTGTGGACACCAGATGGCGAATATATAACTGGTCTAGTAAGTGCTACCGGTAATATTACAACTGATGGTTATATCTATGGTAACGGTGCTTACTTAACTGGTATTTCTGGTGGTGGCGGTGGTGGTGGTGGTGCTAATATTGCTAATGGTACTTCAAATGTAAACATTACTATATCTGATGGAAATATTTCCATGGGTGTAAGTGGAGTAGGTAATGTTGTTGTAGTTACTCCAACTAATGTTAATGTTACTGGTAATGTTAGTGCCAGCGGCAATGTATACGGTAACTCATTTGTATTAACAGGTAGTGGTAGCGGTGGTATTTCTGGCACAGGAAATATTAATGCTGGAAATATTTTATCTGCTGGTATACTTAGTGCCGCAGGAAATATTATCAGTGGCGGCATATTATCTATTACTGGTAATGTTGTAACTGCTGGCAATGTTGTAACTGCTGGCATAGTTAGTGCTACTGGCAATGTAACTGGTAGCTACATTATAGGTAATGGTAGCCAACTAACTGGCCTTAGCAGTACTATTACCGTATCGGATCAAACAGCGTCAGCAAGCACATTCTATCCATTATTTGGCAATGTCACTACAGGCACATTATCTGCACTTAACACAAGTAGTACAAAATTAACTTATATTCCATCAACTGGAACATTAAGTGCAACTATTTTCAATACTACTTCTGATGAAACGAAGAAAACAAATATTGAACTTATACCTAACGCATTAGATATTGTTGAAGCTCTTCGTGGTGTAACTTTTGAATTTACAGACACCGGAGCACCATCGGCTGGTTTAATAGCTCAAGATGTTGAAAAATATCTTCCACAATTAATATCTCAAACTGCCAACGGCAAAGCATTAAACTACAATGGAGTAATCGGTATACTAGTTGAGGCAGTAAAAGAACTGTCTGAACAAGTTAAGAAACTGGAGAACAAGTAATGCCGTTTAACCAATCCGGTTTAGATATTACTTCAAGTTTTGTCCAGATTAGCAATTTTTCAGGCTGGGCAAGTTTTCCTACTGCGGCATCATTTGGCAACAATAGTTATGGCCAACTAGGCGTCACCACAGTTACCACTAACATTAGTTCTCCGGTTGTCATAGGAACAATTAGTACAATATATACAGGATGGATTGATGCTGCTTATCTTAGATCAGGTACAGGTCTAGCGTTAATTAATCAAAATAATCAATCATTTTTTGCTGGCCAACCTCAATCAGATACAGTAAACAGAAGTACCCCAGTGCAAGTAGGTACTTTAAGTGGTTGGTCCAGCATAGTAAATGGAGCATACTATACTTTTGCTCTTCGAAACAATGGGACAATATGGTCATGGGGTAGTAATAGCTATGGGCAACTAGGAGTTAATACTACGGTTGGCACGGGTTATTCAAGCCCGGTACAAGTAGGTACACTAAGCACCTGGACACAACTTACCGCTGGATCATTTTCATCATACGGGGTACAAAGCGATGGCACATTATGGTCATGGGGACTTAATACATATGGACAATTAGGTAATAACAGCACAACTAATAGAAGTAGTCCGGGACAAGTAGGTTCTATTGGTGGTATATGGAAAGTTATTTCTGGCTCAGGCAGTACTATGTTAGGAGTACAGAGCAATGGTACATTGTGGTACTGGGGCAATAATAGTTATGGTCAGTTTGGAGATTTTAGCACAACCCCAAAGTCCAGCCCAGTACAACTAACTATAGGCGACGTTAATTTAGTGAATACCTGGGTCAATGTTTCCAGCTCACAAACTCATACTCTAGGCATTCAAAGCAATGGCACATTATGGGCGTGGGGCAGTAACAGTTATGGACAGTTAGGCCTTAATTCAGCAGGACAAGCCTATTTCACTCCAGTTCAAGTTGGCACCGCAAGTAGTTGGGCTCAAATTTCTACTGGGAATCAAGCTAGCGTAGCTCTTCAAAGCGATGGCACACTATGGACCTGGGGTAGTAACACTAATGGGCAATTAGGACTTGGTGACACAACAGATAGAAGTAGTCCAACACAATTAAGTTCAACAACAAAATGGTCTAGTATTGTTAATGGTGCGCTTAATGGCTTTTTTATGGCAGCAATTCAAAGCAATGGTACATTATGGTCCTGGGGTAGTAACAGTTATGGTCAGTTAGGCACAAGTAACCAGATAAATTATTCAAGTCCGGTACAAGTAGGTACCTTAAGTATATGGACAGAAGTTTCTGCTGGTAATTTGTTCATGGTGGGCCTACAAAATAACGGTACAGCATGGGCCTGGGGTAATAATAGTTTAGGACAACTAGGCACACAAAATTTTAATCATAGAAGTAGCCCAGTACAGGTAGCTCCATATAATGTCAGTACTTGGAATTCAATTTATGCTTGTGGCTATTCGGTATTAGCTACACAAAGCAATGGTTCGGTATGGGCATGGGGTAGTAACAGTTATGGTCAATTAGGAACTAGCAATACAACCGCTTATTATAGTCCAGTACAAATTAGTTCGTTCGGAGCAACTGGCTGGAAAACAGTCAACGGTACCATTTGGTCTGGAGCTATAGTACAAAGTAATGGTAACTTATGGACTTTTGGTCTTAATAGTTGGGGGCAACTAGGCACTGGTAATCAAACAAACTATTCTAGCCCTGTACAATTAGGATCCAGACCTTGGTCTCGTATTGCTAGTGCGGAACTAAGCCTTCACTTTTTAGCAGTACAAAATGATGGATCATTGTGGGGTTGGGGCAATAATAGTTATGGACAATTAGGAGCTGGGTCAGCTGGAACAAACATTATTAGTCCAGTTCAAATTGGTAGTGCTTATAACAATAACATTTGGCGTGAGCTTTATGTTGGTCAAGTTAATTCAGCTGGCATACAAAGCCCAGGTACACTATGGGCATGGGGCAACAACAGTTATGGCCAATTAGGCATTGGCTCTGTTGGCACAAATATTGTTAGTCCAGTACAAGTTGGAACCGCAAGTAATTGGGCGCAAGTTGCCTGCGGATATTATTATATGGCAGCCATACAAAGTAATGGCACCTTATGGACTTGGGGTAGTAACAGTTTTGGTCAGCTAGGCACTGGTGACCAAGTTAACTATTCAAGCCCAATTCAAATTGGTACACTGAGTACATGGACACAGCTTGATACTGCTACATTTTTTACACTAGCTACACAAAGTAATGGAACATTATGGGCATGGGGCAATAACGCTTATGGTCAGTTAGGCACACCCGATGTAATTAACTATTCGAGTCCAGTTCAAATCGGCACAAGTACATGGTCGCAACTTGCTGGCCTTGCTAGTGGAGTATACAACTCGGGAGGCATTCAAAGCAATGGTACATTATGGGCATGGGGCACTCAACCTCAAGGTCAGTTAGGTCTAGCAAATCCAGGAGGTTTACCAACATCAGCGTATGCTGTACAATATTTTAATAATACATTCGGCGGATTTAAAAAAGTAACAGCTAGTGCTACACAGCCTTACTATCAAACAGTAAATGATACTATACTACAACCATCGGCGGCAGACATTCCTATTATCGATCCTACAAATACAATTTCATGGAATTCGTATGACACTGGCCAATCTCATTTTGTAGGTATAAAAGACAACGGCACCGCTTGGTCAATTGGTAATAATAGTTATGGACAATTAGGATTTTCTA
>JAUKPQ010014536.1:0-66518 GCA_032273045.1 Chloridella minuta
TCTGTAGCCATACCTATGATGTTGCCTTTTAATCTAAGTAGATCATCAATAAGAGTGTATTCGCCACCTTCTATATCCATCTGCAAGATATAGTCTTCTAGGTACCTACCTTTTGCGCTTATCCAACGGCTCAAAGTCATATGCGTATTGTTGTTACATCCCCCTAAATACTTCTTGGTAAACGAAGCTACTTCTAACCCATCAGGTGCACCATCTACAGAAGCATCAGCTAAGTGAGACTTAATCCCATAACCAAGCAAGTCCTTTTCAAAGCTAGCAGTTACATCTACCCCAGGAGAGAAGCAAACACTAATCCCAGCTAAGTCATTAGGGGTAAGGTATCCACCATCGTTGTCACCACCTACCCGAATCAAATCAAACTTGGTTTTGACAGGGCGCAAAGAGTCAATCAGCTTTTGTATTTCTTCTCTCATTTCACTATGCTCCGCACAAATTGGATTGCCTCATAAAGACTTGGTTCTTTCTTGAGCAAGGGTTGTGTATATATTTCCTCGTACAATTCCTCTACCTTATCTGCCAATCTAATAGCAGATACGAATGACTCCATGTCTTTGAGCGTTTGGTAATTCAAAAACGCATGACTATTAAAGTCTTTATCTACAGATACATCACCACTATAAATAGGCACAGTAAGACCAGCGTATGCGTCAATAAGTTTTTCAGTAATATATCCTTCATAGATAGAGTTCTCAGGGCATAAACAAAACTTGTATTCAGGAAGTATGGCAAACTTAGACTTACGCAAGGGCTTGCCAAACATATTCCCATAACCATCTACTTGCTTGTATTTAGATATAGAGTTGTACAAGTTAATGCGTAACCCCTCGGGGTTGTTGGCAATCAAAGCGCAGAACTTATCCTTGCTTGCTATGTCTAGTCTACGGGGTTGTGTTAATTGCTTAATAGGAATGAGTTGTTCATACCCATGATTGTGATGGTTGTCGTGCCTAGGTTTTTGTACAAACCCATCCCATGCTAGACGAGCATACCAAAGTGGTAAGCGCTCATTACGCCCACCATAACTATCGTAGTCAAAAGACAAGCTGTAATCGTAACCGATAAAATTTGGTCGTACATTCTCGCCGATAAATGCCAATGTCTTTTTTGGGTCGGTCTGTGTGTTGCCAAAGACAGAAGTAAGAATGAGATCAGCGGTGTGAGGATTATCAACATACTCGACACTACCAAAACAACAATACATAAAGTAATCAAAAAAGTCACCATCAAATGCCCCCTCCCAAAAGTTAACTACACAAACCTTTTTCATTGTTTCATCCAATCAAAAAAATCATTTAAGGTTATCCCTCGTTTACGTAACTCATTCCGTAACTTTCCCAGTGCTCGCTTTTCTATATCCGCTATTGCCGCCCTTGAAACACCAAGCGCATCGGCTACTTCCTGTTGCGTCATGTCCGCTTGTGGCGGTTTATTTTTCTTGTTTTGCATCCCGCTTTTCTTTCGCTACATGCACCAACAATCGTACCTCTGCTACAGCATCTAAAGCTACATCAAGGGCTTCGTTGTACTTCCCCCTAATCATTGCGTCTTCGTATTCTTTTAGTAGTTTTCTTGTCTCTAATAAAAACGATGCGTAATCAACCATTAACATTCTCCATAACTATTTCCGTAACTCGCTTCACAATTTAATGGTAAGGTTTTAGCCCACTCGGGTCTCCACCGCATACAGTCCATCACATATTTAACTGCTTCGTCTTTCTCTTCTTCTTTAGCTATACAAGCTACAGCATCATGGACAGTCAGTACTACCTGATATTTCTGCCCTATCTTTATCATCTGTTCTGCAATGATACAGCGAGCAACGGCTTGGCACAAGTTCTCAACGACCTTCCCACCATACAATTTAACTGCGCCCCGTCTTGTCTTATATTGGTATTGAGTACCCCCCTCAGGCTCGATTACTTTCTCAAGCCCTTCATATCGTTGCCACAATCCACTAGGTAGTAAAAATCCTTTATGCTCCGCACTAAACTCAAGCACTCCAGCTAACCCTAAGTCTGCGCCTTTATTGGTAATGATAGCTTCTAAGCATCTGCCAGCATTTCTCCATAGGTTAGGGATTTGAGGATAAGTCTGTCTATAGATGTCGATAATACGATTGGCTTCTCCCTCCTCAATCTCCACACCGAATGTCTTGAGTTGCGCCCTGAATTTCGCACTGCCCATGCCGTAGCCACATCCCAATATTGTCGTCTTACCAACGAACCTCTCATGCGCCGTAACTTCATCTGCATCCTTCTGATAGATAGCCGATGCCATGATCTTGTAAACATCTTCACCCCTTTCAAAGGCATCAACCAAGTCCTGTTGTCCTGCCAACCAAGCCACTGTTCTAGCTTCTATCTGTGATGAGTCTGAGTCGATAATCACATAGCCTTCAGGGGGTACGATTGCACGCTTTAACTTGCCTGCGTTTTGACCACGACTAGGTAGGTTTTGTAAGTTGATCTTGGCATCACCACCCCATCTTCCTGTGTGCGCCGCATAGTATTTGATTGGTACTGGAAGATCACCACGCTTGGCTATGTCTATAAACCTTTGTGTTCTTGTTTCTTCAAGAGTTGATTTGTTCCCCAACCGAGCCGCAACCAAAGCTTGAACACGAATATCAGGAAAAGAGACCAGTTCCTTGAATCCCTCATCCGTCTTAGCAAAAGCCCATGCTACCTTACCTGTTCGTGCTGATACCTTTGTAGGAGGGTCTACCTTTAGGGTTTGTAATATCTCAGCAAACTTATCATTTGACATAAGGGTATCTTTATCAGCTAAGCAAGCCTCAAGCAAGCGTTCCTTCTTGTCCTTTGTTTCTTCTAGGTGTTGCTCAAGTAATGGTAAGTTTAGTTTCAGTATGGGGTTAATAAACATCCGTAGGGTTATGTCGATAACCTTGAGTTCTTTCTTAGGAAAGCCATTCTGCATAAGAGTATTGAATAACGCCCATGTTAAGTCCACATCATTGACGCAGTACTTACCATACCTCTCCATCTCATAGTCACTAAAGTCTAGTCGACGATAACCTAGCGCATCATTAACCTCAGTACCCTTCTCGCCTAACTTATATCTCTCTACCAGTACAGCCAAACTACCACCTGCATCTACCCCATGAATCGCCCGAGCCATGCAAAGAGTGTCGAGCCAACCCTTAGGCTTAATATCAAAATGCCACGAAAGAATTGCCCCATCAAACTGAGCATTATGAGCAAGCACCAAACTGTTAGCCCAATCATATCGAGAAAGAAATTTACGCACCTCTTCCTTACTTCCTGTAAACCATTCCGTAACACCATCATTCTCCTTGACCGCAATACCGATTACTTCGAACCGATCATCACGCACATACTCTTCTATCGTATATTTTTTTAACCCATAGTCCTTATCGTAATAAGTTTCTATATCACAAACTAGTATATTCACTTGTATGTTTCCCCTCTTACTATTAGACTTATAACCCTTTGTGACACCATAAATTCTTTTGCTAGTGGTACTTGTAGTTCACCTTGCATATATCGTTTCCGTATTTTTGTTGCTTGAACATTTGTAAGTTTTGCATTAACATGCTTACCCCCCTTAGGTTGTACCTTTCTTTGTTTGTCGTAAGCATCTTGCATATTATCTGAAAGTGTTCCTAAGAAAAAATGATTAGGGTTACAGCATTTTCTGTTATCACATTTATGTAGAATATATGTAGGAGTTTTTGAATTTGTAGGAGCGTTTTTACTATCTACTAAACCACTAAGCCATGCGGCTACTCTGTGTGCCGTATAGTTATTTCCATCCCAGCTAACCGTACCATACCCTGCACTATTGCATGTGCCTTGCCATTCCCAACATTCCGATTTTTTTCCTTTAGTTACTTTTTTCCAAAAAGATATTGGTGTTTGTTTTGCGCTCATTTTGCTTTTACACTTGAGTAGGTAATACTTGAGCCTTCAGACCTTAGAGATACCTTACCAAACGGTTCGAATACCTCATCGTCTGACCGTTGGTTCATTAGTGTTTTCAATACTTCTTTGTTAAATCGTTCCATAAGTAAAGGTCGTAACGCATCGTCTAGAGTAACCCTATCTTCAGCACTTAGGAAATCCCTATAGTTCAATACTATATTCATCCAACGATTACCGTTTTCTAAGAATTCCTCGGGGTTAGTCTTCATTCGTTCCAGTAGAATCTTTACACCTGATTCCATATCATTCTCCTTCAGTTGGTACTTCGTCACATCTTTCAACCAATGCGGCATACCCACATATATCTACCAAGTTATCCCTATGATTAGGGTCATTAGCAAACCTAGCAACCTTAACTAACATCATCAATGCGGCAACATCCTTAGCGTTTAGTTCGTCTAAGTCTTTAGCTAGTGCACCTAGGTAAGCCTTCCACATCACCGCAATAGTATTTAAGTTCTTACTAGGGTGTCCGTATGTCTTCTCTCTATCACCATAGATAATGGCATTAGCTTCTTTAAGAATTGTCACTTGCTACCCCTTAAAAATAACCACACCACAACGATTGCCACACCCATAGCAACCATAAACCCTACCTCAATGTAATTGAATACGCTCATACACCCTCCGTTTTTATTAAATCAAACAATGCGCCAGGATACTTAGCACCTTTGCCTTCAGATATTTCTAATAACAATAACTTCAAGGCACCTGTACCTGTCTCATCTACTAGGAAAGAAAACCCACCCTTCGCTACTATCTCCATTAGATTCTTTTCTTGTAGTGCCGTAGCCTTACCGCCATTTGCTTTGCACTCAATACCTATGAACCTACCTCTTATACAAGCAACGATGTCAGGTATACCTGCAGAACCATACCCACTAGCAACAGGGTAGAAATGGTAAGCACCTACTTCTTTAAGGATACTTACCACCTTGTTCTTAACTTTCTTTTCGGGAGTCGTCATCAGTAGCTTTAAATTTATGTATGTAGGGTTCGACAAATCCTCTGTAATGGTTTGGTCTGATCGTTCGTGGTTCGTTATAGAACTCTCTTTGACCCATTCTTGCATTGATGTCGGTATAAGAAACTGAACCATCTTTCTGCTGAACTGCAGTATCTACAAACGCATTAGGGTTCTCTGCATGTAGCTGTGCCAATACTTTATCAATCTTATCGGCTGTTTCTTTTTCGCTTTGCACAGTATGTCGCTTACGGTTATCTCCGTACCATCCACTTGAAGCGGCACGCAGTCTTGCTTGTTGGTCTAAACTTAAAAACATATTATCTCCTTAACACATGATTGGTTTGAAAGGTCCTTCAGTTGCGGTATCCCAACAACACATACCACCCCGACCATCAGGCTGACACTTAACTCCAGCGTATACACCGAATGACATAGCTACTAACATCAATCCTATTAACATCTTCTTCATTTGACTTTCCTCTTTGGTTTAACTGCGACAATACCTTCTTCTACTTCTGATTCTTTAGGCTTACTTCTTGCTTCTAACATAGCATCTGCTAGTTTGTATGCCATTTCGGGAACTGCGGTTCTGTTTTCACCTATTACCAATCCCATCATTGCAAACATAGCAAAGGCATCTCTTAAATCGTTTTCGTTCATGTCTTACTTTCGTGATACTGATTCCATTGTTTAGGTGCTATCTGTACATAATAGAGTTTGTCGGCTCGCCACTTACCCATACCATCTACATACACACCTTTACCTGCCGTTCTTAGTAATGCTATCTTGTCAGATATAAATGTAGGCATTTGTCCGTACACACACTCGTAGTACTTGGGTTCGAATAACTTACCTGCCTGTATTGATACTTGCGTAGATATATGTATTACTCCATCGAGCAACTCAACACGAATGGGTGCTAAGTTTTTTTGTTCTTCCATACTCTTCCTTATATTTAGGATTTATTTGTACATTGTAAATGCTACATACCACATAGTCAATACTATTGACACAAAATAAAGTAGGTGTTTTCCCCATCCCTATAACCTATCTCAGGGAGTAAGGTGTTCTTACCTACAAGTTTGAGTAAAGCGATACGGCTTCTGGTGTCTTCAGGTAGCGCATCAACATCGCTTAATTCTTTTGGTTCTAGGGCATGACCGTTAGGGATAAAGATAGTCTTGTCAGGTCGTACCATAATAGTATCGAACCTAGGTCTGATCTCAGCTTTGCGTATCATCTCTTCATAGGCTTCCATTCCTGCTGCCGCCTTTTTGAATTGCTCTGTTTCAAACTGAACCCCAAGAGATAGTAGGTGTTTAACTTCTTTATACATTTCCTCATGTCCTACTCTAAAGGCATGCACCGCTTTGTTGTCTGACCCAATCCACGATTCATGCGATCTCTCAGCGTTACGCTTACCCTTACTAGCTATCTCATGCCACTCGAAAGGTATGATGTACTCCATAGCCATCTTCAAAGCTTTCTTCATGTCCTTAGTTCTACGAGAGGAGTGCTCGTTACCCCAATGACCAAACTTATCATTCTGAATATGCCGAGCAGTAATCTTATATTCCTTGTCATTACGAGTACCATATATCCACTCGACTACCCCTGCAAGGTCGGCTTCTTCTTCAGTAAACCTAGCGTCTTTGAATCGCAGTTGCCAAAACTCAGGCTTGTATGCACTCTGATGCGCCGATACTGTCAGACAGTACGGAATCTTTGCATGCTTTAACTCCATAGCATTTAGTATCTGCGCCACAGGTTCGCTTAGTTGTGTCTTATCTATATTAGTTGTGTCTAACATTTTATTCCTCCTTAGAACATTGATAAAATATCGTCTACCTTAGACTTCACCGAACTACGGATAGCTTCGGACTCACGCACATCATCAGGGTTTATACCTACCAAAGCTTTCTCTAACTGCTGACGAGCCTGTTCTAACTTAGGGTCGCTTGTTATATTCAGCTTAGTCAATAACCCACATAACTCTGAAGCATTGGTGATAGTTGTATCGTAGAACTTCTTTTTCTTCTCGTCTGTGTAATCTAAGCGATCACTCATATGAGTTAGGGTTTCGTGTAAGCGTTTCCATGCCTCACCCATAGCATCTTTTAGCTTGGACTCGTAGTAGCTTTTGTATTGCGCTTCTAACTCTGCCTTAGCTTCTTCCTCTACATCTACTCGGAAGTCCCCAACATCAGGCACAGGTGCAAACACATAACGGAAACCAAACTTACCACGCAAGCTTTCAGCATCGGGATATTCCCCTCGGTCAAACAAATCGCCAAGCGTAAACGCAGAACTTGATACCAGTTGCGGATACTCCGTAAGGAACTCCTCCACCGCCTCGTTGTACTTGCGCTCGAACTCATTTAATACTGCCTTGTAATCAAAGAAGTTTTTCATAGGTAACAACCGACTGCCACCATCTGACCAAGGTAGGGTATTCTGATTGTTCCATGCACGCACCTCACTAACAACCTTCTGTACTTGCTCTAACTTATCTGACCCTGCTAATAACTTCTTATGGTAGTTGCCTGCCCTAGCCTTAGTACCCTTGGCACTGTCTACTTCCTCGGATACCTTCTTGTCCATCTTACGACCTGTCCACATAGAAATGTTTAGGTCTACTAACATCGCATTATTGCCGATCATGGTTACTCTCCTCGCTTGTGTTTAAAAGTTTACTTAGTGATACTGCTTCGTCTTTCTTTAAATCTTTACTTAATAGCACTACTCCAGTAGGTAGGTTTGATGCGTGACATGGTTTGTATACGATATTGAACTCCAACATCATTTGCTTAGTAGATGCTTGGTACACATACCCCTTGCATTGTTCTACTTTAACCACACACCAACCGCTATTAGAGTGCGCTCTTTTTTCCCACCATTTCTTTTTTAGCATCACTCCTCCATAGATACAATCCTCATCTTTAACTTAATACTGTCTGACAGTATTTGGTCACACATAACCTCCATAGCATTTGAGTGCGTAAGAGTTACACCTATCTGTGATTCCATCTTCTTCTTTGCATCTAAGAACTTCTTCTTTGCTTCAGTCTTTAACATCAGCGTTTCAAATCCTCTAGCTATTGCCATCTTCACTTACCTCCATTAATTTTAAAATTGCTTGTGCTTCATTAAGTTTTAACCAATCTGTTTTATACTCAGTCTTTATAAGACCCAAGGCGGCATTGTTTGTTTTTACTCGGTACTGCTTACCGCATTGTTCTAAGATGTAAGGTTTAAAGTTATGTATATGTTTTGAGTGATTTGCATACACCTCCTCGAATATTTCTTCTATACCTTTTCTTAGTGCGTGTGTTGTCAGTAGTGTGTTAGCCATCAGTCAATCCTCACGCTGATACCCATAGGGGCTACTATATGACTAGTCATACCCCAAAACACAGGGTGTTTCCAATCTCCCCACCCACTGATATATCCATCACTAAGCACGATCACACACTCAGGGTTTAATTTGTGTTGCTCAATGTATTTAGGAATACAGTCAGCACTTGTGCCACCACCACCTGCAGGTTTAGTAGATGACATGATCGCCTCATAATCTCCTCTGTCATACTTCTCGTGAGCACACACCTCGGTATCCCAATACATAAGATCAATACCTTCGGGCTGAACATGGTTACATACAGATAGAAGCTCGCCTAAGAACTGACCGACTTCCTCCTGTCCGATACTGCCTGACATATCAATAGCTACAACGATACGACCTACTGCCTCACCTACTGCGCTAGGCATATAGATACCTTGATCTACCCACCTACGGTTTGGTCTGCGCCATGTAGAGTTATCCTTGTCATTACAGATAGCGTTCACAAAGTCGGCTAACACTTCCTTCCAATTAACCTTAGCTTCCATAGCCTCTGTGATTTCTCTAGGTACATTACCGTTGAGTTTGCCTGCCAGTAGTGCGCCCTGTCTTAAAGCTTGATCGACTTCACGAGCCAATGCTTGCTTCTCGTCTTCGGACATTTCATCTGCACCTTCCCAGTCGTGCTCGTCAAAGCCCTGCCCACCCGCTTGTTCATCCTCGCCATCACCATTGCCTTTTCCACCTTTACCTCCCTCTTGTTTAAGTAAGCGGAATACCTCACCCGCATCCATGCCACGATACTTCTCGTCAAAGCAACCACCTTCAGGTAGAGATACGGCTACACCTTGTGGGTCTGAATCATGAATCATTAAGTTGATTACATAGTCACATGCCATGTTGGCATACTGGGGGTTTTGCTTGTACAGGTGTTTCCATATAGTTGTATGACGGAAAGCTTTATGTAGATTCTCGTGAAGTATCAAGCCCTTCAAATCAGAATCCTTTAGCTTGTCTACAAACTTACGACCATAGTAAGTGTTGCGCCCATCAGTACATGCAGTAGGAATATCATCACTCACCTCAGTCTTACCGAGCATGAAGATACCTGAGTAAAGACAGTATTTGGGGTCGTTCATCAATGCCACATGGGACTTTTGTACTCGTTGTTCTGCAGTTAATCTACTCATACATCCTCCTTATTAATACTGTCTGACAGTATTTTGTTTAGTGCTCTAGGTATTCGGGTCATACCACTCTCACTTCTTAATGAGGCAAACGAAAGGCTAGGTACTCTAACTAAATGCCATCTACCTGCCCCATCGTTTATGTAGTCAAGCAATTCAACCTGACCTACCTCACCATTTGTTACTACCCAATCACCTACCTTTAGAACAGCCATTGGTTATCGGTAGCCCACTTCACAAAGTCTTTATTGGACACCGCCATAGATTGCTTAGTAGTAGACTTCACGATTGAACGGGCAAACAACGCTTGTAACTCTTTATCCAATCGGTCTGCATACTTGAGCCACTTAGGTAGCGTATCTTTATCCACCCGAGTAATAGCTGAGAAAGTCAAGATACATTTAGCAACCGCATCATCAGGTACTTTCGCTGAGTTCGGGTTATCCATGATCGCTTCCCATGTAGGTAGCTTATCGACCACAGTAAAGAACGCTTGCATATCACGAGCCGCACTCTCACCTATCGTACCCGCCAACGCAGTAATAGTTACACCATCACCAAGCAAGTCACGCTTCTTAGCAATATGACTAGCCTTCTCTAAACTACGAGGGGTAACGAACGCTGACTGTCCTGCCTTAGTTGGATTAAAGATATAGGCGTTGTCCTTCTGTGCAGGGTCAGTATATGACTCGAGTGCATGGGGGAATTGTTTAACCCACGCAATAATCTCAGGTGCAATATCATTCTCTACTGCCCACGCACCCCATGAATCAGAATCAATAGAACCATCAGCACCGAACCCTGCATGGGGTTTACGCACAGTTACAAAACAAACACGATTGCGAGCATGCGCCTCAAGACTATCACCGACACCATCAGTAGCTAGGTTAGTAGTACCAAAGACAATCGAACCCTTAGGCAAGTGCATATCACCAATACGCTTTTCAAGCATGAGGGTCAAGAGTACGTTTTTTACTGCCTTCATAGCCTTACCGATCTCGTCTAACATAACGATGACAGGCTTGCCTGATTGGAATTTAAACCTTGCGTTTGGTGCAAACTTCGTGACTTTAAGAGTTGATGCCAGTTTCTCTAGTACCACTTCTTCTGTGTACGGCAAAGCAAAGTCACCTAGGTCTAACAAAGTGCAGTCGATGTAGGCTACCTCATAATCAGGGAAACGCTTGGACACCGCCCCTAGCATAGAACTCTTACCAATTCCAGGCTCACCCTGACCAATGACTGTTACATCAGCACCTACTGTTGCGATTGCATTAGCGAACTCATTAAGAGTTAAAGAACTACCAAATTTGATACTCATATACTTCTCCTCGATTTAAAATTAAAAAACCTAATACTGTCTGACAGTATTAGGTTACGACCCCACTACATTTACTTCTTTATTTAGTTATACATCTATTATACCGCTATACTACCTCTGTGTCAATACCCCAACACCTACAAGCAATTCGTAGCAATCATGCCTAACGCTACTTCTCTCGTGGTATACACATCAGCTATTTGTTTGATGTAAAAGTTAATGCGATTGTCCACAGTCTTGTAGTCGTACTGATACTCACGAATGTTTGTTTGGTCTATCATCTTGTTACCTTGATAGTCGGTGCGTTCTACATCAACGGTCTTAGCTACACGACTCTCCTTAGAACTACTGCCTGCACATACCATACATAGAAGTTTTGGGTACTCCTCATCAGTAGCATTACACATAGCCTCATACAACATCTTAGCTACACTCTCACTAACTGACCCTGACAACTTCCAATTATCGTAGGTCACACCATCTAAATCAAACGCTTTGCGCCCATAGTAATCAGCCTTACCTGTTGCGTGTTGATCTACCAAGTCACTACTAATCCACCCATCAGCCAGTTTGAGCATGACCTTGGCATAATCTCTAAAGCCCTTGAGTTTATCCCTAGCCGTTTTCATCTTGGCTTTGTCTATTACCTTCTGACTGAGCGTGATAGGGTTTCGAATTGTGTAGCAGTCCTCGCCTTCTCTTGTTTTGTAATAGTTAAATACTGTAGCCTTATTACTATCTATCACATACGACTGCTCTCTATATGTAATCCATATCTTGTTGTACTTCTTATAGCACTTCATACTACTAGGCAGATACCGATTGATAAACTCAGCCGTTGTAGGTGTATCGTACCCATCAGTTTTGACATGGATATTGCCGTCAGCCGTATACATCACACAGTCTGTCTTATACAAGTGAGCACCATAAGCCTCACCACTCACAATATCTGATGCCACCTCATCTACGATGTAACCTCTAACGACTTGCTCCCAATCTCTACTGCGCCTACCGATTGGTTTACATTCAACTGACCTACCTCTGATTGGTTTGGTGTTGTTGTAACGGTTCTTAAAATTCTCGAACATAGATAAACTCATTTGATTCTCCTCTGATTTAAATACTGTCTGACAGTATCGGGTTAGTTAAAAACATAGTGCAACAAAGCTAATACAAAAACAAAAGGTACAAACACAAGCAACGCACCCCACGCTGAACCACCTAGAAACGATGCCAGTTCCTCTAAATCTGTACGACTTCTCCACATAGGTGTGGCATAGTCCGCATCTCTAAACGCTTCGCTTGCTGATCGGTGTGTCTTGTTGTGATGAATAAAAAACGCAGGGTCTTGCGTTGATTGGTACTTCGGGGGTAGTGTTACTGCTTTCTTACTCGTTCTCATGATTTTTCCTTTCGGGTTCAATTAACTCATACTGCGACTCATCTGCGTTCGGGTCATGCTTGATAGGCTTGTTATACTTCAAGGTGCTAAAGAAGTCCTCGGCAGTCATACCCCAAGCAGTTAGCCTTCTCCTTAACTTACCTAGTGCACGCAACTCTATCTGTCTTACCCTCTCCCTACTAATGTTCAAAGCATCGGCAATTTGCGCCAAGGTCATGCAAGGGTCAGGTATTTGCGCCCTCTTTTCGTAGGGTATTGGTTGTATTCTAGGTTTCCCTGATTTAGTTTGGGTTGTCATGTTGTCCTCTTTGGGTTGGTTGTTGCAAGTTCTTTGGGGTTATGTATGTATTGGTATGCGCCCTTGTTAAACGGAATAGCTACTGTGAACCCTTCGGATACGGCTTGGGCTACATCAATACCGCACTCTAGGCAAAACTTATAACCTAGTTCCCATCTACCCATCGGGTATTCATCTCCACAACAACGACATATATTCTTCATTTGTAGTGCTCCTTCATTAGGTCTAGGTTGTGCTTGGCTATGATTCGCCACAAGTCTTGATTGACTAGGGCTGTGTTACCCCACTCTGTACTGTCTGACAGTACTTCGTTACTGTATCGGTTTACTGCCGCAATTAGAAACGCTTCGCCTACAGTATCAGGTGCTAACTTTTTAATCAACTGTTTGTTGCTTTTCTTTCTCATGGAAACTCCCTTATCCAATCTATATAAACATCTTTAAAATTCAACCACTTAGCTTCTCGCTTGCGGTCAGGCTTATCAATCGGGTAATTTAAAAGCATCTCATCGCCCTTGCACTTCACTAACACATAAAACTCAGGCTTATCAGCCTTACGATACAACTTGATAATTTTCATAGTCCCTCCTTAAGTCGTATTGGAGAGAGCGTTCCCTCCCCGATAGAACCTATCGGTTTTGTTTGTTTGCCGTCTGCTAGTTTGTTGCAGTCCTTGTCAGGGGTTAGGGCATGGGTAGGGTGAGAAAGGTGTGATAAATGGGTTAGGGTTTAGGTCGTTGTTTAATAACCCCACTTCGCATTTCAATCCTCACTACTACCGCAGAGATACTGCTCGCCAAGAAGATACAAACCCGCTTAAATGGGAAATCAAGGCTACGCCTACTCTGCACTTGGTATTGGTTCGTGGTCTGTATTCCCACGCAAAGCCTTACCTACCCCAAGCATTTACCTAATTTTTAATGAACGAGGGTTTTGCTTTTAAATACTGTCTGACAGTACTTGGTCTACTTCACCCTTTGGTTTTGTTGTGTCCCTTGACCCAACTCGACTCTATACCTCTATTATAACACTATTATAACTCTGTGTCAATAGGCTGGAACTTACCCCCAATAGGGCAAACCACGCACCGACCACGCATCACTCATCTAGGATTTCCCAGCCATCAGCATCGACTTGGGGTTCTTTAGAAACTGGTATCGGATTTTGGTTTTGGTTCGCAGTTTTTGTTGGTGCATACAAGTATTTAGATATGATCTTTACGGCTAGTTTGTTTCGAGTAGTTCTCTCTAGCAAAGCAATCCTCTCTAATTGTTCTACTGCAAACTTTGGCATGTGTAAGTTCAACTGCACCATCTCTGTGAATGACTCTGACTTGGGTTCTCTTTGTTGTGCTTGTGTTTGCTTTTTTACATTAAATATATCTGCACCTACTTTGCCACGCTTGTACCTACGATATGCCGCTATGTATGGAACTTTGTATTGCTTTGCCCATTCATGTATGCCTCGCACTTGCCCGTTGATCTCGATATTTATGCTCTGTTTCATCTTCTCTACCTTTCTGTTTAGTTAGACCTTGTTCGGTCAATCTAGATTATACATCGTTAGTTAGGGTTGTCAATGTAAAGGTTGTGAGAGGTTTAAACTGAACTAAATGGGTTGAGTTCCTATAATGACTGACCATGTTCCGACTGAACAGAACGGCATGAGTGGTATATACTAATTGGGGTTGAGTGTCCAAAGTGGTTCCGTGTTCCTAGGAACCTAAAAGTATGACACCTGAGAAAAGGCTCTTTCGAATACTGTCTGACAGTACGAGAACTTAACACAGTAAAGGGTAAAAAAAGTTTGGTAGTCATACATTTATAAATATAGGAACAAAGTAATAATAATAGATAGATAGATAGATAGAGAGCCTTACTGCATAAGGGTTTGCGGGTCATAAAAGCGTGTTCTGTTCAGTTGGAACATGGTCATTCAGGTATTGCGTAAGTCATTGATTCTAAACGAAAAGCCATGTTCTGTTCAGTTGGAACATGTTCACTCCTCTTGAAAACTGGTTTCACATCGTACTGTCTGACAGTATTTGGTTTGTGTTGTTGTTGCTTAGTTCTATTTGGTTTGTGTTGTTGTTGCTTAGTTCTATTTGACAACTCTCGCCGACTGCGCCTGCGCCTCGCTAACCCTCAATCATCACGCCCTTCAAAAAGAAAAAGCAGCAGCAAAAAGAATTTAAACCTGTCGGCTTCGCCGACCTAGATGACACCAGTTCCCTAAAAAAAGGGCGAAAAAAAACCCGCCGAAGCGGGTCGGGTACTGCTTGGGTACTGCTTGATTACTTGGACTCTCCTTCATAATCGTCTAACCCGTCTAGCAAGTAACTAGCTAGTGAGGCAGTCTTATCGGATTCTTTAAACTTATTAAACATGGTACGCAAACCCTTGATGATGTCTGCTACGCTAGCATCACCCGTAAACTTCACACCCGTTGTAGGCTTGCCCTTAGGATCAGTCTTAGCACCCTTAGAAGCCTTAGCACGATAAGCGTTCATACTGAATGGCACTCCATCATTCACAGCCTTGCGGAACGCTGTAGCTAAGTTCTTAATGGTTTGCTCAGCCTTGCCACCCTTTTGCAGTACTTCAACAAAGCGAATCATGCGAGCATCGCCAGTCTTAACTGTGCCCATTGGCTTGCCCTTGCTTGCCTTGCGGATAGCTTGGCAGTTCTTATCTATCTCTGCAGTTGCGTTGCTAGCGGTAAGGATAGCGTTTGCTACATTGATGGACAATACTTCTTGGTTAGATAATTTAACAGTCATTTGAATCTCCTAGTAATCGTCGTAAGCTTGTGCCTCGAACCGATGACTCTATTGTGCCTGTAACATAGCGCTGTGTCAAGTACTATTTGATTTTCCCATACTGTCAGACAGTTTTTTTCGCCACGCTATTCCTGACCCCCCACCGCCTAATTTGACCCCCTTCGTCCCGCCCGCACCCTGTGCTGTATTTTGCACAGCCGATATATACTTTTTTAGAAATATACCCCCCATAGGGTTTACCCTTACATACCCCCCTAGTATTTTTATAAAATTTATGTATAATGTGTACATACTACACAAAGGAACCACATGAGCACTAAAGAACAACTGGACCATTGGAAAAGAACAGGAGAAAAATATAGGTACTCCCCAAAAGCAAAGATTGCGTTATTGCTTAGAGTTGCAGAAAAAAGAAGCGCCAAAAAAAACTGGGAGTTTGATTTAACTAAAAAATGGGTGGCAGAAAAAATAAACAAAGGAGTTTGTGAAGTATCTGGAATGCCTTTTATTTATGACAGCAAAGTAAACAACGCATACTTCAACCCATATAACCCCTCTATAGACAGGATTGACTCGTCTAAAGGATATACCCAGGATAATTGCCGGGTTGTACTAGCTTGTGTCAATATGGGTATAGGAGAATGGGGGCTTGCCACGTACTTAGAGGTAGCAGCTAAAGTTGTCGAGCACCAAAAAAGTAGCATATATTAAACAATTTTTCTGTATAATTGCTGCATCGCAACATAACTTAAAGGAAAAACCATGTTTGATTTCACTAAACAAACCAAGCAGTACGAAGAATTGGCTAAGCGCCTCCAAGAAGTAAATGAGTTCTGGATCAATTCAGTTATCTCAAGCCTCAAACAATTTCAGAAGTAAGTCGACTTTCTGGGGGGTACCATCCCCCCATGTCGTTAAAAAACAACACACTAAAGCCAACCTAAAAAGATTAAAATAAGCCTTCACCCTAGGAGATGTAAATGGAGGCGCCAAAATTTATAATAAAAAAAGTCGACACTCGGATACCCTCTGTTCAAACCACACTACTTTTTCTGCAAAAGAAAATTCTGACGGAAGATATTCCATACAAACCGGACCGGGGCCATTGGTGGGTTGCGTATGCACAGGATGGAAAGCCTGTAGGTTTTGCGGGTTTGGTCCGCTCGATCAAATGGACAGATACAGGTTACTTATGTAGAGCTGGTGTGATGCAAGGTTACACTGGACATGGACTACAAAAACGTTTAATATTAGCCAGAGTTCGAAAAGCAAAAGAGCTGGGTTGGAATTGGTTAATTACGGACACTACAGATAACCCTGCTTCCTCTAATAGTTTAATCAACTGCGGATTTAAGTTGTATGAGCCTTATACCCCGTGGTCTTTTAAAAATGCGTTGTATTGGAAGAGGAAAGTAGAACCCGATGCCCTACAAGGATCCAGACGTAAGAAAAAGTTACCACAAGCTGCAAAGCCGTGAACACTACATACAGAACCAGGATGCGATAAAGCAGCGTAACAAAGCTACCAGAAGAAAACGAAGAGACGAGTGGATTGAGTTTAAATCCGGGCTTAACTGCACCAAATGCAACTTCTCCCACCCAGCGGCTTTGGACTTTCACCACGAGGACCCAAGCACAAAAACGGACAACGTACATAAGCTAGCAGCAAACGGTCAGTACAAAAAAGCCCACGAGGAAATTAAAAAGTGCATAGTGCTGTGTGCCAACTGCCACCGGATGCATCATTACGATGAAAAGAAAAAACAAACGCAAGAAAACCTGATACACTCCAGTCAATGACAAACTATACGGGGCGGACATGCCTATAGTGATTGAGCCAGAATCTGGGATACCCTTTCCTTTCGATACAACACCGGAAGAGATTGAGCAGTTCAGAGAGCGGGCTAAAGCAGCAGTAGAGACAATTAAAGAAATTATTGCCCTTGGTGGCGAAGTAGAAATTACTGAAGAAGACCGGGTAAAGGCCCGAGGTGTTGCTGCTGGAAACCAACCTTTAAAAATCACTGAGAAAAACTCAGGGTCGCTAGTGCATTTAGAAGCGATACTATCCGAATATGACAGGGACTTACTCAACGCCTCTAGTCGCCTGCGCTCCTACGTTACAAACAAACTCTTACTAGAAACCATTGATGAAGATGCACGCATACGCTTAAGAGCATTGGAATTGCTAGGTAAAGTTGGAAGTGTTGGGTTGTTTACAGAACGTATAGAGGTCGATGTTAAGCATAGAAACGTAGAAGACGTTGATGCAGAATTAACTTTAATCCTTGAGAAGTATTTGGGGGATGTAGTCCCTGCCACAGAAGATACCGAGTTAGACGACGTGATTAAAGAACGCAGCCTGCTTGAAATGACCAATGCAGAGTTAGGACTTCCAGATCCAGAGGAAGCAGAGAACCCTCCAAACCCCGAGCACCTCCACCGCATAGAAGATAATGGTCCCCCTACAGCTGAAGAAATAGTACCGGACTTTGATGATTGATCCTAAAAAGCTAAAACTTCTTCAGGCTAACAAGGACAAACTTCCTCCAGAAATAAGAGCGAAGATAGGAAAGCTTTTGGAAGAGCGTAGTGATATAACTGCTCAAGAAGATGCTAAAGACAGCTTTATGACGTATGTAAACTATGTCTGGCCTAATTTTATTCATGGACGACATCACGTCAAAATGGCACAAGCCTTCGAAAGAGTAGCTAATGGGGAATGTAAAAGACTTATTATCAATATGCCTCCACGCCACACTAAGTCTGAATTTGCATCTTACCTCCTACCTGCTTGGTTTTTGGGCAAGTATCCCGGCAAAAAGGTTATTCAAACATCCCATACAGCTGAACTCGCTGTCGGTTTTGGACGGAAAGTGCGTAACCTTGTCGATTCCGACGTTTATAAGGATATCTTTCCCGACGTTGCACTACAAAGCGACTCTAAAGCAGCGGGCCGATGGGCAACTAACAAGGGTGGAGACTATTTTGCTATTGGTGTTGGAGGTGCTGTCACGGGTAAGGGTGCGGATTTGCTTATTATTGATGACCCACACTCGGAACAAGAGGCTACGATAGCCGAATTAAACCCAGAAGTCTACGATAAAACTCACGAATGGTACACATCAGGCCCACGGCAACGTCTACAACCGGGCGGAGCCATCGTAATTGTTATGACACGGTGGTCAAAACGGGATTTAACGGGCCAGGTATTGAAAAGTGCAGCTCAAAGAAGCGGAGAAACGTGGGAAGTCATTGAATTTCCTGCTCTTTTACCTTCTGGGAACCCACTTTGGCCTGAATTTTGGTCAAAAACTGAGTTAGAGGCGCTACATCAGGAACTTCCTAACGGAAAATGGATGGCGCAGTACATGCAGCAGCCGACATCAGACGTAAATGCCATTATAAAACGAGAATGGTGGAAGGTTTGGGAGAAAGAAGACCCTCCTTACTGCGAATTTCTTATTCAATCTTGGGATACAGCGTTTTTAAAGACCGAACGCAGCGATTACTCGGCGTGTACTACCTGGGGCGTGTTCTATAAAGCAGATGATACAGGCAGAGAACAAGCTAACATTATTTTGCTTAATGCATTTAAAAAGCGTATGGAGTTTCCGGAGTTAAAGCAGCGGGCCCAGCAAGAATACAAAGAATGGGACCCTGATGCACTCATCGTAGAGGCTAAAGCGTCTGGTGCTCCACTAGTTTTTGAATTAAGAGCTATGGGAATTCCGGTCCAAGAGTATACTCCTAGCAGAGGTAATGATAAAATAGCGCGATTAAATGCGGTTGCAGATATTTTTGCGTCTGGTCATGTATGGGTACCAAATACACATTGGGCTGAGGAGTTGATTGAAGAAGTTGCGTCGTTTCCTTCGGGAGAGCATGATGACCTCGTCGATAGTATGAGTCAAGCGCTGTTAAGATATCGTAAGGGTGGTTTTATCCGATTACCATCGGACCAAGAAGATGAAGTTAAAGAATTTAAATCTAGCCGCAATCGCGGTTATTACAACGTATAGGTAAATTATGGCAACAAACATTGATAAAGCACTCTACGAAGCCCCTCAAGGACTTGAAGCCTTAGGTGTAGGAGAACCTGATATTGAGATTGAGATTGAGGATCCAGAGTCGGTAAAAATTGGTGTTGATGGTGTCGATATTGAAATTGAACCTAAAGAAGAATCAGATGAAGACTTTGATGCCAACTTAGCAGAATATATAAACGAACGTGAACTTGCTCAGTTAGTAGGGGATTTAGTTGGTGATTATGAGAATGACCTTGCTTCAAGAAAAGATTGGATCCAGACATACGTTGATGGTCTTGAACTTTTAGGTATGAAGATTGAAGATCGTAGTGAACCTTGGGAAGGGGCATGTGGTGTGTATCATCCTATCCTTGGAGAGGCAATTGTAAAATTCCAATCTGAAACTATGATGGCTACATTCCCTGCAGCTGGACCAGTTAAGACGCAAATCATTGGTAAAGAAACCACAGAGAAAAAAGAATCCGCAGAACGTGTCAAAGATGACATGAACTACCAACTAACAGATGTAATGCAAGAGTATCGTCCTGAACATGAACGCATGTTATGGGGCTTAGGTCTTGCTGGTAATGCGTTTAAGAAAGTGTACATTGATCCTGCATTAGGCCGTCAAGTTTCTATGTATGTACCTGCTGAAGATATGGTGGTACCTTATGGCGCCTCTTCTCTCGAAACATCAGATCGTGTAACCCATGTCATGCGTAAAACTGAGAACGAGATGAATCGTTTACAAGCTGCTGGTTTTTACCGCGATATAGAACTTGGCACGCCAAATAATACTTTAGATGAAGTAGAGAAGAAGATTGCTGAGAAGATGGGCTTCCGTGCTTCATCCGATGACAGATACAAAATCTTAGAGATGCACGTTAACTTGGACTTACCTGGATACGAGCATAAAGACGAAGACGATGAAGAGACTGGGATTGGTCTACCGTATGTTGTGACTATCGAAAAAGGTAGCAACAGCATTTTATCAATCCGTCGTAACTGGGACCCTGAAGATGACAAACAACAAAAAAGGCAGCACTTTGTACATTACGGTTATATTCCTGGTTTTGGCTTTTACTGCTTTGGTCTCATTCATCTTATTGGCGCTTTCGCTAAGAGTGGCACATCCATACTTCGTCAGCTCGTGGACGCTGGTTCCCTTGCAAACTTGCCAGGTGGCTTTAAGACCCGTGGCTTGCGAATCAAAGGCGATGACACACCAATAGCTCCGGGTGAATTCCGTGACGTAGATGTACCGTCTGGAGTAATGAGAGATAACGTAATGCCACTTCCGTACAAGGAACCTAGTCAAGTTTTAGCAGGATTGCTTGATAAGATTATCCAAGAAGGTCGGGCATTTGCTTCTGCTGGGGATATGAAGATTGCAGACATGTCTGCTAATTCTCCTGTTGGAACTACTCTGGCAATTTTAGAACGTACCCTCAAAGTAATGTCGGCTATTCAAGCTCGCATCCACTACTCAATGAAACAAGAGTTCAAGCTCTTAAAGAAAATCATTGCTGAGTTTACACCAGAGGAATATACCTATGAGCCAGTCGAAGGTTCTCCGAGGGCTAAGAAATCGGACTACGACAGCGTCGATGTTATCCCGGTCTCAGATCCGAATGCAGCTACAATGGCGCAAAAGATTGTTCAATACCAAGCAGTTTTGCAATTGGCTCAGCAAGCGCCACAGCTCTACAATCTCCCGCTCTTACACCGTCAGATGCTTGATGTACTTGGGATTAAAGATGCGGCAAAACTTGTGCCAATGGCGGATGACCAAAAACCTGAGGATCCAGTCACGGAAAATCAAAGTTTATTAATGATCAAACCAGTCAAAGCATTTATGACACAAGACCACAATGCACATATTGCAGTTCATATGTCTATGGCTCAAGATCCGAAGATTCAAAATTTTGTACAACAAAGTCCAATGAAACCTCAGATTGAAGCTGCGCTTATGGCTCACGTGCAAGAGCATTTAGGTATGCAATATCGTATTGAAATCGAACAGCAATTAGGTATGTCCTTACCTCCACAAAAAGATGACTCTGGTGAAAATTTCCATATGGATCCAGAAGTAGAAGCTCGCCTTGCTCCGATGTTGGCGCAAGCAGCAACTCAATTGCTACAACGAAATCAAGCGCAAGCTGCACAGCAAAAAGCGCAACAGCAAGCTCAAGATCCTATTGTTCAAATGCAACAACAAGAACTTCAGATCAAAGGTGCAGAGCAGCAACGTAAAGTTCAAAAAGATGCAACTGATGCACAACTCAAACAAGAGCAGTTCCAAATTGAAAGAGAACGTATCCAGTCGCAATCTGCATCTGAGCAACAAAGAACAGCAGTGCAAATGCTTCAAGGTAAAGAAAAGAATCAAACTGATTTTGTTAAACAAACTTCTACACATAAACACGAGACAGAGAAACAAAAACGTGATTTATTAGTTAAACATTTAACAAACCAATCTAACAAAGTAGAGAAGCCTAAGGAAGGTGAATAATGCTTGAAAAAGGACTGAATCATCTATTACATCAAATAGATGAGAAAGTGGGGATTCTACAGGAGTCCCTCGGTAAAGGCACAGTACAAGACTATGCTGGATACCAACGGATGTGCGGTGAGATACAAGGTCTGCTAACCGCCCGTCTAAATATATTAGACCTTCGTAAAAACTTGGAGCATTCTGACGATGAATGATGCCTTAGATTTATCAAAAGCAGTAGACTTAACCGCAATTATGCAAAAAGCTTCGGAAGACAAAGCGAAGCAACTCCCTAAACCCTCTGGTTACAGAATCCTCTGTGCTATTCCCGAAGCTGAAGAAGCCTTTGAAAGTGGCATTATCAAAGCGGACGAAACCCGCCGACATGATGAAGTACTAACTACAGTTCTTTTTGTAGTGGATATGGGCCCAGATTGTTACGCTGATAAAGGAAGGTTCCCAAATGGTCCCTGGTGTAAGCAAGGTGATTTTATTTTGGTCCGCCCCAATGCAGGTACCCGTCTTGTAATTCATGACCGTGAATTCAGAATCATAAATGATGATTCAGTTGAAGCCGTTGTTGAAGACCCAAGAGGAATCAAACGTAAGTTTATTTAAGGAGTAACACATGGATCAAGTAGAATTTAGCTTTCCGGACGAGGAAAAAGCAGCAAAACCTCAAATGGAGCAAGAAACACCAGATATCGAAATCGAAATTGAAGACGATACCCCCGCAGATGATCGCAACCGTAAACCAATTGATAAGGAAACTGTCAAGAAGCTTGAGGTAGAAGTTGATGAACTAGATAAGTATAGTTCTGAGGCTAAAGATAAGCTGATTAAGATGAAGAAGGTTTGGCACGATGAACGCCGCCGAGCTGATTCTGCTCAAAGAGAGCAACAAGAAGCTATTAACATTGCTAAAAAACTAATGGAAGAGAATAGAAGTTTAAAATCTAAGCTCTCTATTGGGGAAGAAGAATATGTTAGTGCTTCTAAACAATCAGCCAATTTGGAATTAGCCGCAGCTAAGAAAGCATATAAAGATGCCTATGATGCTGGCGATTCAGACCAATTAGTTGATGCTCAAGAACGTCTAACAACGGCTAAGATTAAAGCAGACAAACTAGATAACCACAACCCAATTTTCAAAAAACCTGTCGAAGTTGCAGAAAATGAGGTACAAAGTACACAACAGCAGTCTGTGCCTAAACCTGACAAACGAGCAGTGAATTGGCAAGAAAGTAACGGTTGGTTTGGTCAAGACGAAGAAATGACTAGCTTAGCGTTAGGATTGCATGAGAAATTAAAACGAACCGGGGTATCAATTGGTTCAGATGAGTATTACGATGCTATTGACACAACAATGCGTCGCCGTTTTCCAGAGTCTTTTGAGGACAATCAAGAGGAAGTGGAAGAAGTTAAGGAAAGTAGGAATGAAGAACCACAGAAAACTTCTAAGCCGAAATCAAGCACGGTAGTAGCTCCGGCCTCGCGCAGTACTTCTCCGAAGAAAATTCGGTTGAGTAATACGCAAGTAGCACTAGCGAAGAAGTTAGGTCTTACCCCTGAGCAATATGCCCGTGAACTTACAAAATTGGAGGCCCAAAATGGCTAGTAACAAATTAACACGCGAATTGGAAAACAGAGAATTAACTGAGCGCCCTAAACAGTGGCAGCAACCAGAACTTCTCCCTGAGCCTGACAAAGAGGCTGGTTTTGCATATCGTTGGATTCGTGTCGCAACCTTAAATAATGCTGATCCACGCAACTTATCCGCTAAATTGCGAGAAGGTTGGGAGCCAGTAAGGATTGAGGAACAACCTAAATTCCAACTGTTAATCGATCCCAATAGTCGTTTTAAAGACAACATTGAGATTGGTGGTTTATTACTTTGCAAAACTCCTGAAGAGTTTGTCCAACAGCGTAACGAATATTATGCTAAACAGACAGCTGCTCAGACGGACGCTGTAGATAATAATTTAATGCGCCAAAGCGACCCAAGGATGCCCCTTTTCAAAGAAGGCAAATCTACGACCAGCTTCGGCAATGGTAGTTAAAACTTTATTCATATCGGAGAATTAAATGGCATATCCAACCGTTTCAGCTCCCTATGGTCTTCAGCCTGTTAACCGTATTGACTTCATGCCATATGCTGGCGCGACACGTCAATTACCGATTGCTAGTACTTATAATACTGCTATCTACAACGGTGACATTGTGATGATCAAAGGCGGCAATATTATTAAATCTAACGTTACTGTAGATTCCACAACTGACAACACTGCTAACTTAACTTACGGCGTTTTCATGGGTGTTCAGTATGTTAATACTCAAAGTCAAACTGTACAAGCTCAATATTACCCAGGTAATGCTGCAGCAACTTCAGCTGTTGCTTATGTTGTTGATGACGCAGCCGCTGCATTTAAAGTAGCTATTACCTATTCTGGTAACGCTACAATTACTACAGCTAACGCTTCTGTTGTTGGTACTAACTTGTCTATCCGTCAGGGTACAGGTTCTTCTATCAGCGGTGATTCAGGTACTTCAGCTATTGCTCCTACATCAGGCGCAGGCGCAGTTGCAACCTTACCACTTCGTGTAGTAGCAGTAGTTCCAGAAACAGCAACGGGTAACAACGCTTATGTTGAAGTGTTTGTTAAATTGAACAACCCACAAATTCTCGCCGCAGCTGGCCAGAATTACCTATAAGGAGCTATTAAATGGCTATTTCACGCGCACAGCTCCTAAAAGAGCTACTCCCAGGACTCAATGCCTTGTTTGGACTTGAGTACGCTCGCTACGGCGAAGAGCACAAAGAAGTGTATGACACAGAAACTTCTGAGCGTTCTTTTGAAGAAGAAACTAAATTGTCTGGATTCTCAGCAGCCCCAGTTAAAAACGAAGGCTCTGCAATCGCTTATGACAATGGACAAGAGGCTTGGACAGCTCGTTACAACCATCAAACAATCGCAATGGGCTTCAGCTTAACTGAAGAAGCTATCGAAGATAACTTGTATGACTCTTTGTCAGCTCGTTATACTAAGGCATTGGCTCGTTCTATGGCTTACACGAAGCAAGTTAAAGCTGCTGCTGTATTGAACAACGGCTTCTCTACTGGTTATACTGGTGGCGATGGTCAACCATTGTTCTCTGCATCCCATCCTTTAGTTTCTGGCGGCACAAACAGCAACGTTCCATCTACCCCTGCTGACTTAAACGAGACTTCTTTAGAAGCCGCCGTTATTCAGATTAGCTTGTGGACAGACGAACGTGGTTTGTTAATTGCTTCACGTCCTAAGAAATTGGTTGTTCCACCTTCACTCCAGTTCGTTGCAACTCGTTTGCTCGAAACTGAATTACGTGTTGGTACGAATGACAATGACATCAACGCATTGAAGAACAACGGTTCTATTGCTGAAGGCTATGCAATTAACCACTTCTTGACAGACACAAATGCTTGGTTCCTTACAACTGATGTTCCAAATGGTATGAAGCATTTTGTTCGTACTCCTTTGAGCAACAGCATGGACGGGGACTTCGATACAGGTAACGTACGTTACAAGTCTCGTGAGCGTTACTCTTTCGGTTGGTCTGATCCACTGGGAATGTACGGTTCTGCAGGTGCTTAATAAGCCCTAAATCAAACGTAAATCAGTTTGGACCCCGCTCACAAGGCGGGGTTTTTCTTTTGTAAAAACTTTGCACAAAGTTAAAAATATAGTAATATTAGGGTAACCGGGAAATCCGGCCTATTAAACCAGTCCCGGCTGGACGACATACCGATTAATAGGCTTTATCTTGTATGTAAGGACAATTTATTATGGCACTCGCAACTACCTCGTCAATTTGGCGTTCAACAGGTGGCGATACAACTCGCACCGCAGTAGCAGGCTCTATGGTTATGAGCCAACCTTTTTATATCGCAAACGTAGCTGTATCTGCAAACGTAGCAATCTCTGGTAGTTCTACAGCTTTAGCTAACGCAACTGTTATTCTTCCTGCTGGCGCTATTGTTGATGGCATCGTTATCAGTGCTTCTACAGCAACTGCTTCTATTGACTTAGGGTTTACCCCAGTAAGCGGTGTTGGTCCTGGTCAAGTTTTGACTTTAGGTACACCTACTATTAACGGCTTCTTAGCTAACGCAATCGTTACTAACCGTACAGTTATTGTTACTGGTGGTACAGGCGGCGGCGCAAACTTAGGTGTTCTTGCTAATGCAACTAACTTAGTTTTAGTTACTTCTACTGCAAATACTGGTACTACAGGTTCAGTTAGTGGAATTATTAACTATTTCGTTCCTAGTGCTGGTCAAGAGAACGTTTAATTAATCTGACGGGGGAGTCATCCCCCACTTAAATCTTTAGGAGATTAATTATGGCAAATATCGGAGTAGTACGTTCAGTCACCCAAACAGGTAAATACGAGCCGTTTGAACTTCAAGTTGCTCGTGGGCAGATTACTGGACATGAAGTAGTTAACGTTTTTGGATATTCAACCGCAACACCTAGTAGTGGTTTTATTGCTGCTTGGGAAAATAACACTGCCTATGTATTCCCTACAGTAGCTTCTACTATGCTCGTTTCTAGTAACTCTGCTTCTGACACAGCAGTAACCGTTTTAATTACTGGTTTAGATAGGAGCTACGGTGTAATTAGAGAATCTGTTAATCTAAATGGCACATCAAACGTAGCTACAACTCAAGAATTCTGGCGTATAAATAGTGTAGTTACTCTTGCAGGTAATGCTGTTGGTGTTGTTTATGTTAAAGATGCTGGCGGTACAACGTACGCACAAATAAACGTTGGTAATGGTAGAACTAATATGTCAATTTACACAGTTCCGGCTGGATATACTGCGTACTTAACTCAATTTGATGCATTTTCATCTACTTCAGTTACATCTGGGGTATACGCAACATTCCGTGCGTTACGTACAACTCCTACTGGCGTAAATAACATTGTTCTTCAAATTCCGTTTTTAAATGACTATACAATCACCCGCCCATATCCGCTTACAATTCCAGAAAAAACAGATAACCAATGGCAATGTAAATCTAGTGGCGCAGGACTTGGTATTGGTATTGTTGTACTTGGTATTTTAGTTAAAGACGCAATTACGGGTTCTACTGGTTAATAATGGCTACAAAAAAAACCCCGTCTCTTGCAATTGGTCGTGGTGAGAAACTCCCAGTGTCGAAAGGCGCTGGACTTACCGCTAAAGGTCGTGCTAAGTATAATGCAGCAACAGGATCTAACCTAAAGGCCCCTCAACCAGAAGGTGGTCCACGTAAAAAGTCATTCTGCGCTCGTATGTCTGGTATGCCGGGTCCGATGAAAGATGAAAACGGCAAGCCTACTCGTAAGGCAGCTAGTTTGAAACGATGGAAGTGCGGAACAAAATGAAAGACCCATTTAACAACCTTGATGAAGCAACAAAGCACTTAATAGATGCGCTGTCTTTAGTAACCGTATTGGGAACTCTTGTGGATATATTACCCGCTATTGCCGCCATATTTACCATAGCCTGGACGGCTATTCGCATTTACGAAACTGATACAGTTAAAAAACTAATTGGTAAAAATGATGCCAAGTAAATCAAAAAAACAACATAACCTTATGGCTGCTGCTGCACATAATCCAGCTTTTGCTAAGAAGGTTGGTATACCCGTTTCTGTCGCTAAAGATTTTAACCAAGCTGATAAAGGTAAAAGATTTGGTACAGGTGGAAGTGCTAGTATTACAGTAGGTGGTCAGGGGCAAATTAACAAACAACGCACTCGATTTGGGTCTGTTTATGGTAATGAAAAAAATGTTCCTAATATTAATTTAAACAAACACATAGGCAAGAAAGAAGGTGGACTTATGAAAGACGCAGACTTAGCACAAGACAAAGCACTAATCAAACGTGCAATAAAACAACATGATACGCAAGAGCATAAGGGTGGTAAAGGCACTACTCTTAAATTAGCTAAAGGCGGAGTAACTCGTGCAGATGGTTGCATCGCTAAAGGCCACACCAAAGGTAAAATGGTTTCTATGTGTGGTGGCGGCATGGCAAAAGGAAAGAAATAATCATGATGAATAAAGATGCTTTAAAAGCAATGGCAATGCAACAAATGGGTAAACGTATGAGACCAGGCGCTCCAAGACCTGCTGGTGGTATGGCCCCTCCTATGGCTGACGGTCAATTTAGAAAACCTCCCCCTGCACTTGCAGCAGCAGCACCAGCTATGAAAAAAGGCGGTAAAGTTAAGAAGATGGCTACAGGCGGTAAAGCGTCTCAGTTATCCAAAGCCAATGGTATTGCTGTTAAAGGCAAAACACGCGGAAAGATTTGCTAATCATGCGACCAAGTCGGGGTATGGGCGATATACTGCCCTCTAAGATGGGTAGATCAAAAGTTAAACCTCGGCGTGACAACACTGACTTTACCGAATATGCTGAAGGTGGCAAAGTAGGCTTATATGAAAATATTCATAAAAAGCAAGCACGTATTAAAGCTGGCTCTGGTGAAAAGATGCGTTCTGTTGGATCTAAAGGTGCGCCTAGTAAAGCGGACTTTATTAAATCTGCTAAAACCGTAAAGGCTAAAAAATGAACTGCTCCTTATACATTCACTTCATCAAAGGTGTTATGTTGGGCCTCGAATTTGTAGAAGAAGAGACTAAAATGGTAGTCTTGGATCTTTTAATTGTTCGATTAATTTTGGAATACGAATGAAAAACTATATTGTAAAAGCCTTAAAATGGGCATTGAGTAAGTTTGAAGATCAACGCGTAGAAGCATGGCCTTTTCCAGACCCAAAACCTAAACCTAAACTCCGTGTGCCTAAAGCTACAACTCGTCCAGCTAAAAAAGCAACGACTGTTGCTAAGAAGACAACTAAAAAGGCTAAGTAATGGCTACTACAGGTATAACTACCTTTAATCTCACCATGAATGACCTGGTGGAAGAGGCATTTGAAAGATGCGGGAAAGAACTGCGTTCTGGATATGACTTCCGCACAGCTCGTCGTAGTGTGAACTTGCTTACTATTGAGTGGGCAAATAAAGGCATTAACCTGTGGACGATAGAACAAGGTCAGATTGTGTTAAATACGGGTCAGGCTATCTACCCCTTACCTCTAGATACTATTGACCTTCTAGACTCTGTTACACGCGTTTATAATGGCGTGCAGGGTAGTCAAAGCGATGTAAACATCAGCCGTATATCTGAGTCTACTTACTCTACGATCCCTAATAAGAACGCTTATGGTCGCCCTATTCAGATGTGGATTGACCGCCAGTCGGGTACTGTAGCAAGTATTCCAAATACAACCTTAGCTGTGGGATACCCCATTTCTGCCACAGATACAACAATTACTTTGACTTCTACCGAGAACCTCAAGACTACTGGGTTTATCAATATTGGCGCAGAAACCATTGGTTATCAGAATATCGTTGGCAATCAAATCATTAACGCTTGGCGTGGACAAGCTGGTACTACTGCAACTAGTCACGCGGCTTTAGCCTCAGTATATGTAAATAACCTACCTTGTGTAAACGTATGGCCTACTCCAAGCTCTCCAGGTAGTCAGTACACTTTGGTCTATTACCGTATGCGCCGTATGCAGGACGCTGGTGATGGTATTAATACTGAGGACATTCCATTCCGTTTCGTACCAGCAATCACTGCGGGCTTAGCGTTTCAGTTGTCCATGAAGCTTCCAGAAATAGATCCAAACAGAATTATGATGCTTAAGGCTGACTATGCTGAGCAGTTCCAGTTGGCTGCTGATGAAGACCGTGAAAAAGCTTCTGTTCGTTGGGTTCCTCGTAATACGTTTTATTCAAGGTAACAAATGCCTAGTAAGTATGCTTCTGGTAAACACTCAATTGCCGAATGTGATCGGTGTGGGCAAAGGTACAAACTAACAGAACTACGAAAGCTGGTTATTAAGACTAAGCAAGTAAGCATTAAAGTTTGTCCTGAGTGCTGGGAACCCGATCAGCCACAGTTGCAGTTGGGTATGTATCCAGTTAATGACCCACAAGGTGTACGGGAACCAAGACCTGATATAAGTTACTACCAATCTGGGCAAAGTGGGTTGATGACTAATCTGTTTGGTACGAATGTTAATAGCGTAGATGAGTTTGGTTATCCAGAAGGTGGTAGTAGGGTGTTTCAATGGGGTTATGCTCCTGTAGGTGGGGCTAGGCTGTTTGATTCCTCGTTAACTCCTAACTATTTAATTTGCGTAGGACAGGTAGGAACGGTTACAATAAGCACAACTTAAGGAGTAGTAAAATGACATTCAAAAAAGCAGCAGATGGCATCACAAAACAAGGCAAAACTAAGGGTAAAAACTTAGGTGATTCAGGCCCAACTAAGGGTATTGAGTCTGGTCCTAAAAAAAGCACCAGCACTGAAAACAAGAATATGAAGAAAATGGGTCGTAACTTGGCTCGTATTGCAAACCAGAAAGGCTAATCATGGCTGTTAATAAAACACCTAAAGTATCTCCAGCGGGCAAATATCCGTTAGGCAATGCTAAAGAAAACAAAGATGCTAGCGCATATGACAAAAATGGTACTAGCGTTGCTGATTCCAAAGCTGCTGTGACTAAGTCTGGTAGTTGGATCGACAATGTTAATATGTCCTTAGCCGCTGGTTCAAAAGGTAATACTGTTCCAGAAAACAAGCACGGCGAAAAAACCATGCGTGGTTACGGAGCTGCTACTAAAGGTATTAAATTTAGAGGTCCTTCAGCATAATGAATCCAAATATAGCTATTACATTAAACTTAACATTGCGTGAAGTAGAAGGCGTACTGGCTGGTCTTGGTGAACTACCTACTGCATCGGGTGTATTCCCTATTATGCTCAAGGTTCGCGCCCAAACCGAAGGTCAGTTACCTCCTGAAGCATTGCAAAATCAAGAACCAAAGGCTGAATAAACGTGAATTATCAGACTCTTTACAATACTATTCAAGCGTATGCTGAGAACACGGAAGGTCTTTTCGTGGGAAATATTCCTGTATTTGTACAAGAAGCAGAAACACGTATATACAATACCGTGCAGATTCCAGCATTGCGTAAAAACGTTACTGGTACTTTAACTATTGGTAATCAATACATTTCTCTACCAAGCGACTGGTTATCTAACTTTTCTTTGGCAGTAATTGATGCGGATAATAATTATAGATATCTTTTAAATAAGGATGTTAACTATTTGCGCGAAGCTTACCCATCGGTGAGCTATTCTGGTACTGCTTATCAAGGCACTCCTGGTGGTGTTCCAGCTTATTACGCATTGTTTGGATCCCAACTTACTGATGTCAATGAGATGTCTTTAATGGTAGCTCCAACCCCTGATGCTAACTATGATGTAGAGATGCACTACTATTACTACCCTCCTACCATTGTGCAGGGTCAAATTTCTACTGTTGGAGATATAGTCGGCGGATCTGGATATTCAAGTGGTATTTACCAAAACGTGGCGTTGACTGGCGGATCTGGATCAAATGCTACTGCAGACATTCTTGTTGTTGCTGGTGTTATTACATCGGTCACTCCTATTTTTGGTGGAAACTTCTACGTTGTCGGAGATTTACTTTCCTGCAATGTACTTGGAGATGTTGGTGAGAACTTCACCGTAACCGTAACAGGCGTTTCTAATGTTAATGGTACTAGCTGGCTTGGTGATAATTATGATCCAGTCCTCTTTTATGGTGCAATGCGGGAAGCTATTATCTTCATGAAGGGCGAAGCGGATATGGTCTCGTACTATGAAAAGATGTACAACGAAGCCCTAAAACAACTTAATCGTCTTGGCACAGGTCTTGAACGTGGTGATGCGTTTAGGTCAGGACAAGCACGAATTCCACAGGTTAATCCATAATGCCAATCGTTCAAGGACTAACTACCTCGTTTTATGCTGATTGCTTATCTGGACAGGCAAACTTCTCTGCCACTACCTCATACGTATACAAAATAGCTCTATACAACGGGAATGCCAATGTTGGTAGCTCAACCACTGTATATACTACTGATAACGAAATTACTGGAACCGGGTATACCGCTGGCGGAAAAACCCTAACTGTCCTACCCCCCATTACAGATCAAACTAATGCAGTAGCTTATGTGTCTTTTGAAGATGTAACTTGGGACCCTGCAAACTTTACTTGTAACGGGGCATTGATATACAATAGCACTACAGGTACCTCCGTTTGCGTGTTAAACTTTGGTTCAACCAAGACCGCAACGAGTACTTTTACAATAACTTTTCCGGCTTACAATTCATCGGAAGCCATTATTCGTTTTACCAATTAGGAGCAATTATGCAAAAAGAATTAGCAAGCTGTGGAGATAGCGCAATTGCGTCTTTACAAGCAAACGCAGTACATGACACAACAGTAGGTATTGAAGGTTCATATCATGTTGAGTGCCGTGATGCGCAAGGTAATTTAAAGTGGTCAGAGTCTGTCCCTAACTTAGTCGTTGCTGTTGGTAAGCAATTGATGTTAGATACTTTGTTAACAGGTACTAGCTATTCGGTTGTAGGACCATTCATGGGCTTGACAAATCAAACTTTGACCCCAGCCGCTACAGATACAATGACTACTTTAGTTACTACTAACGCAGCTGAATTTACTAACTACACAGTTGGTGGTTCTGCAGTTCGTGGTACAGCAGTGTTTGCTTCAGCTACGTCTACAGGTACTACACCAACTAACGTAACAACATCTACAGCTACCCCAATTACCTACACTATTACTGGTGCAGGCGGAACTGTTTATGGTTGTTTCTTAGTTACAGGTTCTGGAGCAGTTAACACTCAAAGCTCTACTGCAGGTACTTTGTATTCTGAAGGTAACTTTACAACTTCAAAGGCAACTACTGCTGGTGATACTGTGACGGTCACTTATTCAACCACCGCTACTTCTTAATTTTTGAAGGGGTCTTAAATGGCTCTAGCATTATATGATCGAGTGCAACAGACTGGTACTGCAAATACAACCGTAAGTTTTACTTTAAGCGGAAGTGTTACGGGGTACCAGTCGTTTTCCACTGTCGGAAATGGTAATACCACATATTACTCAGCTACGGATGCTTCTGGAAACTGGGAGGTTGGTCTAGGGACTTATAGTTCTACTGGGCCTACATTAACGCGTACTACTATTCTGTCTTCTAGTAACTCTGGAAGTGCGGTAACGTTTAGCGGAACAGTTAATGTGTTTGTTACTTATCCCGCTGAGCAGTCGGTAAATTACGATGCGGATAACGTAGTAGTCATTGGTTCCGATCTTGGGTATACAGATACAGGCATTATTGCTTCCTTTGCATCTACTGAGGCTGGGTACAATCAATTAGTTGTACAAAACTTAAGTTCTGCAAACAATGCTTCAGCTAACATCAACATATCTAACGATGTCTCTACTGGTTCTACTGGATACGCAGAATTAGGTATTAACTCAAGTACTTTTGCAGGCTCTGGATGTTTTAATATTGCTGGAGCTTCTTACTTAGCATCCGCTTCTACTGATTTATCTATTGGTACTTACGGCGCATATAACATTCACTTTGCAACTAATAGTAATACGACAGACGCAATGACCATTTTTAATAATGGTGGCGTTTCTTTAGGTGGTGCATCAAATCCAGGATTAGGCGCTTTATCTGTAAATAACATATATGTTGCGTTAAATACAATTACAGCGGCAGCAGGCACTACTATATTAACTAATGCTTCAGCTGGGCATCAAACAGTAAACGGAACAACAACACAAACAATCCAATTGCCAGACGCTACAACATTACTTACAGGTGAAGCTTTTATTATAACGAGCTCTTCAACTGGCGCAGTTAGTATTGTAGATGCTGCATCCGGTCCAATTGATACTATTGTTACTGGTGGTTCAGCTATTTTGGTGTTAGAAGCTAACGGCACTGTTGCTGGTACATGGGTTGCATATAGTTATGTTCCATCTTCATATGACTTCAGTGCATCTATTGCTAACTTTGGTACAGCCACTATTACTAATGCTTTATGGAACGGTACTACAATTAGTTCCGCATACGGTGGTACTGGACTAACTACTTTTGCTGCAGCAAATAATGCTATTTACTCTACTTCTGCTTCAGATTTAGCGGCGGGTACTTTACCTGTTGCTGCTGGTGGTACTGGACTAACTACATTAACCGCAGGTCGTATTCCTTTTGGAGCTGGTACTTCTGCTTTTGGTAACTCCGCAAGTCTTTTTTGGGACTCTACTAATACCCGTTTAGGTGTTGGTGTTGCTGCCCCTGCTGTAGCTTTGGATATTGTTGGTGCTGTAAGATCTAACTCGGCAACTATAACTACTTCGACGTCAATTGCTCCCACTGCAAACGCAACCAATCAATATACGATTACCGCTTTAGTTACGGCAATTACTTTTTTAGTTCCTATTGGAACGCCTTCTGATGGGCAAAAACTTATTATTCGTATCCAGTCAGCTGCAAACCAAACATTAGCTTGGACAAGTTCTGGCGGCGGCTATTACCGAGCTGTTGGTGGGGCATTGCCAGTTACTACAATTGCAGGAAAAACTTTATATTGTGGGTTTATATATAACTCCCAATACACCAGTTGGGATTTCGTTGCTTCTGCACAGCAAACTTAATTTAGGGCAATAAATGGCAACTAGATATTGGGTTGGTGGTACAGATACGTGGAACACTACTCTAACTACACACTGGTCAGCAGCTTCTGGAATATCGTTTACTGCATCTTGCACTGGAACTGCATTAACTACAGTAGGAAACCCAGCACTAGTTGTTGGTATGACTGTCTTTGTTACTTCTACTGCAAACATTGGTACGATTGTAAGTGGCTCAGGAAACAATTGGGTTGTTTCTATTGGTGGTACTCGTACATCTCAAACAATGTCTGCCGCTACTGTTGGCGCTTCTGTACCTACTTCTACAGACGATGTAGTTTTTGATGCTGGCTCAGGTATTGGTACACTTTCATACCAAGTAGGTATAACTACTGGAGATACATGTAATAACATTACTGCTTCCAATCAAACAGGAACCTTAGTTTTTGCAAACCCCCAAACGTTAAATATTTATGGTAGTTTGACTTTTATTGGACCTCTTATTTCCTCGAGTTTTACAGGTCTTTGGAATTTTGTTGGGACGGCAACTGGAAGAACTTTAAGCGCAAGTGGTATTGCTATAGGTGGTACGGTTACTATTAACGGGGTTGGAATTGATGTAACACTTGCTTCTACTTTAGCATGCGCTGGTTTAACTTTTACCAACGGTACATTTAATACAAATAACTTTGCCATTACACTTACGGCTGCTGTTACGAATACTGGAACAGGTACTACTGTAGTTAATTTGGGTTCTTCTGCTATTTCGGTAGGAACTAACTGGCTATTTGCTGCATCTACAGGTTTAACACTTAATGCAGGTACTTCGAACATAAGTTTTACCGGAAATCAACCACAATTTAGTATGGGTGGTCAAACTTTCTACGATATACAAACAACAAATACAGCTTATAACGGATCACTTTCTATTTCAAACTTGTTATTGACGGGTCCTGGTACTTGTAATAATCTTACAATTGCCCCATTAGCAAGCGCTGGATCCAAAGCTATAATAATACTAAACAGTCTAGTCGTAAACGGCACGCTAACATATGCCAGTCCAGCTGTAAATATTAGGTTGTTAATTACAATCGGAAACAGAGTTACTTATTTACAGTCCACTATTACCTGCGCTGCAGTAAGTCTTAATAACGTAGATTTTTGGGGTGTTATTTTTGCTGGTGCTGCTAGCCCAATATCAGGAACAAACTTTGGGGATTGTGGATACAACAGTGGTATTACATTTCCAGCAGCAAAAACAGTATATTGGAACCTTGCCGCTGGTGGTAGTTTTTACTCAACTGCTTGGGCTACAACGTCTGGTGGTACACCTGCTATAGCAAACTTTCCACTACCCCAAGATACGGCAATTATTGAGAACACTGGATTAAATACTAGCGCTACAATTTCAACTCAATATATACAACCAAATTTAAATGTAACTCGTACTTTAGCTTGGACTTTTAATCAAACAGCAGGTCTTTCGATGACTGGTGGTAGTTGGATAGCCATGCCAGCAGTAACCACAATAAGTGGTAGTGTTACTCTTACTGGATACAATCAAACCTATAATATTGCTGGAAACGTAGCTGCTATAAGCGTAGCTACTTTGGGGACATGTGATATAAATTTAACTGGAAACTGTACTTCTTTTGGCTTAGCTGCGGGTATTGCTAATTTAACCTCTAATCTAACTTCAACAGGTGCAATCACTTGGTCAGCGCAACTTACTGGTGGTTCGGGAGGGGCAAACGCATGCACGCTTAGTTTAAATAGTTATACACTCTCTGGCACTACTATACTCATTGGTGGAAGTACAAAACTGGGTATTTTTGGAACAGGAGCCGTAAAATTAAATAGTACAGCAGGAGGTACTATAATTAACATAAACTCTCAGTTTCTGAATTTTAGCGGAACTAATAGAACTTTTATTCTTAATAACACTGGAGCCATTGCAACTACAATAGCTAACAACGTACCAAATTATAATACAATTCCACAGTTTAAAATTATTTCCGGTACTTATACACTTACACTACCATCAATAATTGATAGTATAGACTTTACAGGGTTTAATGGAACCTTACCAAATACTGCTTTAACTATCTATGGTAGTGTAGTTATTCCTAGCTCTGGAGGAACTTTTACGGCTGGGGCTAATGCGTGGACATTTACTCCCAACTTAGGTACAACAAATTCATTTACTACAAATGGTAGAACTATAGACTGGCCTATTACTTATACCGCAGTTAACTATACCGCAGTCTTGCAAATAATTGGTGGTATGACTATGGGCTCTACTAGGGCATTTACTTTTAATATTGGTACTTTAAGTTTAGATGCTGGTACTACAACAACTGTTGGATCTTTTCTTTCTACTACAACACCGTTAAAATATTTAACTAGTACAGTTCCTGGAACACAAGCTACAATAGCTAAAGCCTCTGGAACAACTACAGCGACTTATCTGTACGTTATTGATTCTAATGCTACAGGTGGTACTTGGGATGCTTCTTCTGTTACTAACCAAAGTGGTGGAAACAATACAGGTTGGATTATTAAAGACCTTCCATCTAATGGTTTATTTCAAATGTTTTTAGTCTAAATTATGTTCGGAACATCATCCTTTGCTGAGGTCCCCTTTGCTTCTTTAGCAGGGACAGGCGTAATTACCGCGTTTACAGCAAACATAACTGAAAATACATCAATAATTGATTTACGCAATAATAGCTTTCAATACACCCCAAGCGTTTTTGAAAACGTTAATATGTTGGATGTGGCATTGTTACCTGGAGCTTTTGTATCAATAGTAAATGAAAATACAGGGATGGCATTTAATGCTACTATAAACGCTTCTTATTTAATATCTCGTTCAGAAAATTCTAACTTAGGCGATTTAAACAGCACTACCCAAGGATACTTAGTATCTAGAACAGAGAATTTTGTTCCCGCACAAACCGAAATTACTTTCTTTGCTGCAAAGCAATCGATAACACAGCCTATTAATAGCATTTTAGATAGTCAATTTGTAACTGCTACATCAAGCCAGAGTATTACAGAAAATAGTGATCTAGACTCTGCAGAATCAAATTCATCGTTGTATATAGCTGATGTTATAGAAGACACTATATTTGATAATAGTCAATCTTCACAAGCAGATTTTGTATCTAGCCGCACGGAAAACACGGTACTAGCTAGTGTCCAGTCCGCACAAGGAAACTTTTTAAATAGTATTTCAGAAAATGCTAATCTAGCCAGCGTCCAAGTAGGATCCTTAGGTATAACTAATAACGTTACAGAAAACATTTATATTGCATCGACACAAGATAGCACTGCCCAGTTTGCAGCTTCTAGAACAGAACCATTTGTATCTGCAGATAGCTATGTAAATACCGCACAGTTTAGTCAAAGCATTACAGAAAATGTAGTTTTAGATTCTATACAAATCTTAGGGTTTAGCGTATTTTTTACGGTTACAGAAAACTTTAGCTCAGTAGCGGCTCAAGCATTATCAGCTCAGTTTGCGCAGGCGGTATCAGAAGCAGTTACAATGGAAGACCTCCAGGCTGTTAAGATGACTTACCTAGCAAGTATTTTTGAGAACGCTAATATAACAAGTATTCAAACTGGATATTGGAGTACTGCAGATAGCATTACAGAAAGCATTACATTAGATGATGACGAAGTAGCTGTTCTTGGTTTTGTTTTTAGTATTGACGAAAATACAACTTTAGCTTATAGCGAGACTAACCAATCTAATTTCTTGCAAGAAATAGTAGAAAACTGCTTCATGGTAAGTATTCAAGAGCCTGCCAGAACTCAGTTTTACGATACCATTTATGAAGCTGTATTTATGCTAGACGAAACATATGCACGTGGATGGATTAAAATTAACGATACCCAGAACATTACCTGGAAACCAGTAAATAACACCCAATAGGATTAAATAATGGCAACTACCTACTCAACTAACTTAGCTATCGAGCTTATCGGTACAGGAGATCAATCCGGTACATGGGGTGACACAACCAATACAAACTTGGGTACCCTAATCGAACAAGCAATCAGTGGATATGTAACTCAATCAATGAACGATGGTAATGCTGCTACTACTACAATTACAATTCCAAACGGATCTAGCGGTGTAGCTCGTAACATGACCGTTGAGATGACAGGTAGTATTACTTACTCAAATACAGCTTTGATTGTACCAAGCAACGAGAAACTCTACTTTATCTACAACAATACAACTGGCGGTAATCCGATCCAAGTTAAGGTAAGCGGTCAGACAGGTGTATCAGTACCCTATGGCAAGAAGATGTTGTTGGTATCTAATGGTGTAGATGTTGTAAGCGCAGTAAGCCATATGAACTCTTTGACCCTTGCAACTCCACTGCCAGCAGCTTCCGGTGGTACAGGCACAAGCAATTCAACAGGTACGGGCAACCTCGTATTTGCAACTAGTCCAACTTTAATTACACCTAGCTTAGGAACTCCGACTGTTATTGTATTGACTAGCGGTACTGGATTGCCTTTAGGTACGGGTGTTACAGGAACTTTACCTCTTGCTAACGGTGGTCTTGGGGCAAACTCTTATGCGCCTAGCGTAATTTTAAAAACAAATAGTTCAGCTACTGCCATTTCTGCAGCGGTTTCCGGTACTGATTATATGTCCCCATCGGTTCCATCAACATCTACAGCATTGCAAACCTTTGCTGGCGCTAATATTGTTGCTGCTACTAAAATTACAAACATTAAAGAACCTATAACTATTTATGCCACTTCAGCTACTGGCACGATTAACTTTGATGCTACTACACAGTCTATTCTTTACTACGCGCTAGCCGCTGTTGCAGACTGGACATTAAACTTTAGGGCTTCTAGCACGACTACTTTAAATTCTATTATGTCGGTTGGGGAGTCTATGTCATTTACTTTTATGGCAACTCAAAGCAGCCCTGCTTATTACAATAACGTAGTAACTATTGATGGAGCTACAGTAACGCCTTTATGGCAAAACGGCACTGCGCCTTCTGCTGGTAATGCTAATAGTACTGACATTTACAACTATGTAATTATTAAAACTGCTTCTGATGTATATACAGTTTTAGCATCTTTAACCCAATTCGCATAAGGTAACTGATGCCACGTCCATCGATAATTGGTGCGGGATCTATAAGAGCCTTTGGTTGGTCTGGTGGTCCTGCAGGCCCTAAAAATACGGTTGCTCCAGTTGTTTCTGGAACTGCAACGATTGGGGGTACTTTGTCTTGTACTACAGGTACTTGGACAGGTTCTCCGACAAGCTATACATATCAGTGGCAAAGAAACAATACAGTTAATATTCCTACCGCTACATCTAGCACTTACACGGTTACTTCTGGAGACATAGGGTATACCATTAATTGCCGAGTTACTGCAATTAGTAGCTATGGTCGTTCAACTGCAAACTCTAACTCTACAAGCGCTATACCCTCAACCTATAGTCTTGACTGGTTATTAGTCGGTGGTGGCGGTGGCGGTGGTAATGCTCACCCAGGTGGTCCTGGATACCTTCCTGGCGGCGGCGGCGGTGCTGGTGGTCTCTTAACAGGTACAGGCTATAGTGTAACTGCCGGGAATACTTATTCCTTTATTGTAGGTGCAGGTGGTTCTAGCAACGGTGGTGCAGGTGGTAACACAATAGGCCTTGGGCAAACTGTTTATGGCGGTGGCGGTGGTGGGTCTGGTGGTAACGGTGGATCAGGTGGCTCAGGCGGTGGCGGTACGGGTGTTAACGTATCTAGCGGTGGTTCTGGCGTATCTGGTCAAGGTTATGCGGGTGGTGGTAACGTTGCACAAAATGCTGAAGGTGGAGCAGGTGGTGGTGGAGCAGGTGCGGTTGGTAATAATACTGGAGGTGCTGGGCAACCTACTGGTGGTATCGGTATAGTTTCAAGCATTACTGGTTCTAGCATTTACTATGCAGGTGGTGGTGGCGGTTCTGATATCTCAGGTGGCTACTCAGGCGGATCTGGTGGTGGTGGTGCAGGTGGTAACAATGGTGGATCTAGTGGTACTGCAGGAACTAACAACCTTGGCGGCGGCGGCGGTGCAGGTGGTGGTTATGGTGGCTATTCATCAGGTGGTGTAGGTGGCTCTGGTGTTATTATTTTAAAAATCGCTACAGCTTCTTATACTGGAATTTATACTGGTGTAGCAACAGTCACAACTAGCGGTATTTACACAATCTTAAGCTTCACTTACGGTACATGTACTTACACGGCTTAATATGAACAAAAAAACCATCGGCATGATGCACTCTAAGACTATGTGGTTCTCCTTGGCTATAGCCGTATTTGGTGCCGTGGAAATGTATTATCCGTATCTGCAAAATGTCATCAATCCTAAGTACTACGGTTCTATCTTTATGGCTATTGGTGTTATCTGTGCGGTTTTACGTGTCTATACAACTTTACCTTTGGATGAAAAATAATGTTCGGTCTAACAATTCCAATTCAGTTCTATATCTATGCAGCTCTTACTCTAGCCGCTGTAGGTGGTATTGGGTATGGTAAGTATGAGTCTGTTAAGTATGATGCCTATGTAGCTAAAACAGAACTCGCTGCAAAAGAACAAGAGTTTGAAATTAAGTCTAGAGCAAAGCAAGCAACCTTAGTAACGGAGAAAGTAAAAAATGATTACCAAAACAAGTTGGATCTTATTAAGCGTACTTATGGTGGGATGCGCCTCTCCAGTACCAGTCAAACAAGCCAAGTTCCCGGAGCCTCCAGTAGTACTGATGGTACCCCCACCGACCGTGAATTTATTACAAAATGTGCGATGACAACACAACAGCTAGTATCATTGCAAGCATGGCTTAATGAACAGATAGGAATATTCAATGCTAAATAAACAAGCATTGCTTGAAACTTTCGAATATAAAAACGGAAGCCTTTATTGGAAGGATTCTAAACAAGGCATTAGAAAAGACCGCCTTGCTGGAAGTTCCGATAAAAAAGGTTACGTTCGTGTCTTTATTGATAAAAAACCATACCTTGCCCATCGTATTGTATTTGTTATGCACCACGGGTATTTGCCAGAATATGTAGATCATATAGATGGTAACCCTGCAAACAACACCATTGAAAACCTACGCCCAGCAACCTTTGCTGAAAACTTGCAAAACGCTAGATTGCGCGACTCTAATACTTCTGGTTATAAGGGTGTTTCTTGGGATGCCTCTATTAGTAAATGGAAAGTACGTGTTAGATGCGCTAATGTACGACACACTGTTGGTTACTTTGAAGACCTAGAATTAGCAGGACTGGTAGCCCAAGAAGCAAGAGAAAAATACCACGGTCAATTTGCGAGACATGAATAATGCAGAGTAATTTTGATACCTGTCTAAAGAAGTTGCTAGTTAACGAGGGAGGATTCTCGAATCATTCGGCTGATCCTGGTGGAATGACAAACCTTGGAGTAACTGCTAAAGTATGGACAGAGTGGGTTGGACATGATGTTAACGAAAAGATTATGCGTAACTTAACGCCATCGGATGTTGCACCTTTATATAGAAGGAAATACTGGAATGCTTGCGGAGCTAATGAGTTTGTATCTGGTCTTGACTATGCTGTTTTTGACTACGCTGTTAATTCCGGGGTCGGGCGTGCGGTTAAGACTTTGCAAGATTGTGTTGGGGTTCCTATTGATGGTGGTCTTGGTCCAGTTACTTTGGCTGCCATAAAAACAAAAGATAGTGCAGAACTGATTAAAAATATTTGCAGCAAACGATTAGATTTTTTAAGATCACTTAGCACCTTTCCTACATTTGGTAAGGGTTGGGAACGCCGTGTTAATGAAGTAGAAGCAGACGCTTTGAAAATGTTAGGTTAAAGAATGCCATTACAAAAACTACAATTTAGACCCGGACTTAACCGAGAAGGTACTGATTATTCGAACGAAGGCGGCTGGTTTGATGGGAATAAGATTCGTTTTCGCTCAGGCTTTCCTGAGAAAATTGGTGGTTGGACTCAGCTTAGTAGTGCACAATATTTAGGTGTTTGCCGTAACTTATGGAGCTGGGCAGATACATCTGGAGATATTTACTTAGGCGTAGGTACAAATAGAAAATACTACATTGAGCTTGGTAATAGTTATTTTGACATTACCCCATTCGTACAATCTGATGTAGTTACAAACCCATTTACTACAAACTACCCAACAGAGCCCTATACCGTTACAGTAACAGACATTTCTTATTCTCCTAAAACAGGTGATTTTGTTGTATTTGCTAATGCTACTTCGTTCTCTAATGTAACAATCAATGGCGAGTATGTTGTTAGTGGTTTAATTAATTCAACTGCCTACACAGTTATTTCAACTACTGCAGCTAACTCAGCAGCTACTGGTGGGGGTACGGTTACTATTAACTATGAATACCCTGCAGGTGGTGAGATTTATACCGTTGGTACGGGTTGGGGTGCTGGTCCTTGGAGTCGTGGCGCTTGGGGTTCTGCATATACTTCTGGAGTAGGTATACAGTTACGTTTATGGACAAGCGACAACTTTGGAGTTAACTTAACTATTGCTCCGCGTGGGGGTCCTATATATTATTGGGTACAAGCAACAGGTCTTGGCACTCGCGCCCAATCATTAAGCTCTTTAGCAAACACCGCTGGTTTTTCAGGTGAGTATGTTCCTATTGCCACAAACCAAGTAGTAGCATCATCTATCCAACAATTTGTAATTGCAATGGGTTCAAACTCATACCAATCAGGTACTCCAGGAACTCCATTTAACCCAATGCTAGTTCGTTGGTCTGATCAAATTAATCCATTCCAATGGGTGCCAGATATTACTAACCAGTCAGGTGAATTTGCATTGACAAGCGGATCTTTTATTATGGGGGCTAAAACAACCCGCCAAGAGATTCTTATTTGGACTGACTCGACCTTGTATTCTATGCAGTATATTGGCGCTCCTTATGTTTGGGGTTTTCAAATTCTGATGGATAACATCTCAATAATCTCTCCAAATTGCATGGTTACCGTAAACAATGTGACCTACTGGATGGGTAAAGAGAAGTTCTATATGTATTCTGGACGAGTAGAAACTTTACCTTGCTCATTGCGCCAATACATATTTGAAGATTTAAACCAAGACCAAGCATTCCAAATTGTTTGTGGAAGTAACGAAGGTTACAACGAAGTTTGGTGGTTCTATGTTAGCAAGGAAAGCGCAGATAATAGCGTAGATAAGTATGTTATTTACAATTACTTAGATCGTGTTTGGTACTACGGAACTATGAAACGTACTGCATGGCTTGATTCTGGCATTCGTCAGTACCCTATAGCAGCTGACTATAACCGTCGCTTGTTGTACCATGAGTCTTCAGTTGATGATGAAGCTTTGGATATTCCATTGCCTATTAATGCGTATGTACAGTCTTCCGACTTTGATATCGGTGATGGATATAACTTTGGGTTTGTATGGCGCATACTGCCAGACGTAAACTTTAACGGATCTAGTGTCAACAACCCACAAGTTACTATGACTGTTAGGCCTCGCCAAAACTCAGGTTCTCCATACACCAAAGCAGATAGTCCAACCGTAATAAGTGAAGACAATTACAAATTTGGTTCAATCTATAATATCCAGCTGTTTACAGGCCAGGTATATACAAGACTTCGTGGTAGACAGATGGCGCTTAGAATAGAATCTACAGGATTAGGTACTGCTTGGCAGCTGGGTAGCCCCCGTATTGATATCCGACCAGATGGAAAACGTTAATGGCTAATGCAACAATTACCGCTAAAACAACGCTAGTTCCGTCAAAAGCTCCTAACTTACCTATTGGGCCAATACACTATACTCAGCTGTATATGGATCAGTTTTCAAACGTATTGCGTTTGTACTTTAACCAAATTGATAATACTCAAGGCGCGTTGTTAGGACCTAACGGCGGTAAGTTTATACGAAACCCAACCCTTACTGCTTATAACCCCGCTTCTCAATATGCCTTAAGTAACACGGCAACCAGCATAGAGTGGGAAAACATAATTGTTTCTTCTGGGTTTGTAATTAATACCGCTAATAACTCTGCAATTTGTAACCAGACAGGGGTTTATAAGATCAATTACAGGGCGCAACTATCTAATAACGACTCTGTCCAGCATGATGCTACTATATGGTTACAGATCAATTCTGTGGATGTTGCTGATTCTGCCACTATATTTACGGTACCTGCTGGTGGGAAAACAGGGGCTTTTTCTACCTTTTCTTTCCTAGTTAATGCTGCTGACGAAATTGCACTATCTTGGGCTACGGATAAAGGGGCTACTTCTAATGGGTCTTCTTTGGGTGTATTCCTTGAAGCAGTGCCAGCTTCTACCTCTCCCTATACGGCACCGTCTATTCCTTCTGCCGTAGGCGTAATAACCTTTATATCAGCACCTGTTACATGATAAAATCTAAAAAAATTAACTGGAATTCTTATGGCATTTAACGACCTAAACAGTGTGGATAAGCTAAGCTTTATGGGCCAAACTATGTACCCTGGAAGCGATATTAGCAAGACTGAATACACAGAATCCAGCCAATACCCCACATCGGCACAAGCAGTTCTTGCAGGTTATGAACCTAGGGTTAACCCTTTGACTGGCGAACAACTACAAAATTATGCTAGCGGCGGTATTGTAAGTCTTGCTAGTGGGGGTGAAATTGCAGATGCTTATCGTCAATACTTAGGTCGTGAACCTGAAGCTGGAGCTTATGATGCTTGGGGTGGTGCCGATATTAACTCTTTAATTTCTGGTATTACAGGCAGCCAAGAGTATGCAAACCGTTCTAGTGGCGGTGGCGGTGGCGGTGGTGGTGGGGGCGGTGGCGGCGGTACTGATATTAATGCTCTTTACCAACAATACTTAGGTCGTGGTGCAGATGCTTCAGGTATTGCTACCTATGCGGGTTGGAGTCCAGATCAAATTCGTGATGCTATTACAAGCAGTCAAGAATACGCTAATCGTGGCGGTGCTGGGGCAAGTAATCCTGCTATTGGCGGTACTGATATTAATTCTCTTTACCAACAGTATTTAGGTAGAGCTCCTGATGCTAGCGGTTTGGCTTCTTTTGCAAACTCAAGCCCAGATGATATTCGTAATGCTATTTTAGGTAGTCAAGAATACGCTCAACGCACTGGTGGTGCTGGCGCATCCGCTAGTAAACTAACACCAGCAGAATTAGCTCAGCAAGTATTTAGCTTACAAAGAACAAATCAAAACTACGACGCACAGCTTAATGCGTTAAATGCACTGCCTCAAGATGCCGACTATTACAGAGCAAGGATTGGCTTAATTGGTAAAAACTTGGGTTGGCAAGCGGGTCAAGGTACATCTGCACAGACTAATGATGTATTGCAAGCGGAACTTAAAAGCTACTTAGCTGGAGCAAAAGCGGCAGGTGTTAGCGATGCTGAAATCAATACTTTAATTAATGCTAACGCTGCGGAACAACAAAAAGTAAACGCTGAACGAATTGCATCAGATGCTAAGGGTGCACATGGTTGGATTGATCAGAACTTAGGTCAAGGCGTAACTTCAGGTCTTAAGACTGCAGCGGCTTTGGTGGCATCCTATTACCTTCCAGGTATTGGCGGTATGCTTGTCAATCAAGGTGCAAATCTTTTAAATCAAGCAGATGATAACTATACCGCAGCAAACAAACTTGGCGTATTAAACTATAAGTCACCAACGACTGGAACTACATCTACTGGAACTACAAGATACCCTACAACTTCTACGGCTTCACGTGGATCTACATATAGCAATCCTGGCAACAATGCGCTAGGTACAGGTTACAACACAGATACAGGGACAGGGACAGGGACAGGCATTAATTCTTTAGGTGCAAACACAAGCAATCCTATTAATGCTAGTGGAGATCCAGTTGTTCAAGAAGCACCTCTTTTTAAGATTGCAACTCCAAGTGGGCTAGGTGGTTCAGCTTCTGTAGCTCAAAATGTTGCGCAAAATACTGCGACAAATCCATCTTCCGTTCAAGACTTAGCAAGACAAGTAGCAGAACAACAACAAATAACCGCGCAATTAGAACCAGAGTACGACCCAGAATATTATGATTTTGCTGAAGGTGGTCTTACTGGCCTTCGTAGTGGTGGTTTAGGCGCTAATCTTGGATGGTATTCAGACGGCGGTCAGTTATTAAAAGGCCCTGGAGATGGCATGAGTGACAATATTCCAGCTACAATAGGGGATAAACAACCTGCTCGTTTAGCGGATGGGGAATTTGTCATTCCTGCAGATGTAGTATCGCATTTAGGCAACGGCTCAACTGATGCTGGGGCAAAGCATTTATATCAAATGATGGAAAAGATTCGTAAAGCAAGAACAGGTAACCCTAAACAGGGTAAACAGATTAACGCAGCTAAGTATTTACCAAGAGGTTAAACATGGGTATTTTTGATCCACAACCACTCCCTTCAAGTCCAACGTCGCAGGGTACGACAACTGGAGCAATTAATCCGTGGGCACAACCATATGTAACGAATTACTTAAACCAAGCTCAAAACGTAGTTAATAGTCAAGGGTTTACCCCACTACAACAACAAGCTTATGGCGGAGCGGGAAGTCTATCAGGTGGAGCAACAACGCAACAGGGCTTAGCGGCGGCAAATCAAGGAATCGCTGGGGCATTAGGTGCGGGGCAAACTTACCAAAACATGGCTACCAATCCTTACTCCATGCAAGCGTATATGAGTCCATATATTCAAAATGCTTTGGATCCAGCACTTGCTGAAATTACCCGCCAATACGGTATTACTGGAACACAAGAACAAAGCAAAGCAACTAACCTTGGCGCATTTGGTGGCTCACGTGAAGCGTTAATGGCTGCAGAAAATCAACGTAATAAAAACATTGCTATGAACCAAGCTATTGGTTCTGGATATCAAAACGCTTTTACAAATGCGCAACAGGCACAACAATACCAAAATACTTTAGGGCTACAAGGCAACCAAGCTGCAATCAGTGGTGCTAACCAATTAGCTACTCAAGGCACAGGAATTCTTGGATTACAAAATACATTTGGTACACAGCAACAACAATATCCGTACCAACAAGCTGCTTTCCTGCAAAGCATGATGCAAGGGCTACCCGTATCCAGTCAAACTACACAAGGCTGGACAGCAGGTCCTAATAAAGCTTCACAAATTGCAGGTCTTGGTACAGCAGGTGCTGGTATATTGGGTTCATTACTTGGTGGTGGCGCTAAATCAAGTCAAGCTGCTAGTTTAATGGATTACCTTTTTGGTACTGGTGCTAGTAAAACAGGTACAGGTACAGGTACAGGCGCTGGTGGTACAACTGCTGGGGGCACGGGTGGTTCAGGTACTACTGGGGCTATAGGAGCTGGTGTTAACTATGGTATTGGCTCTATTAAAAATTGGCTTGGTAGTAATCCATATTCCGGCATGACTACTGGAATGGGAGATCAAGGTGCTTCTAGCCCAACATTACCAAATGGTTCTCCAAATCCTAATTACGATGCTTACGCAGACCCCAATGCAACCCAAGCGCAGATTGATGCACAAAACAGGGCAAATGGATGGGATAATAACTACCAACCAGATACTTTCCAAGATACAAATTGGGACGGTTGGCAAACTAGTGGTTCTGGTGATACTTGGGACTATAGCGGTGGTGACACTTCTTGGATCGATAACACCGATTGGGGTAGTTTTAACCCTGATTCTTTTGATTTTGATCCTGGTTCTTTTAGTTTTGATTCTGGTGGTTGGGATTTTGGTGGCGGTGATACTTCTTGGATTGATAACATGGACTGGGGTTCTTTTATGGCTAAAGGCGGAGAAGTAAAGTCTTATGCAAAAGGTGGTCTTGTAGCACTTGCTATTAACAATGCCTTGAAAGGTTAATTATGATTGGCGATTACTTTAGCAAAATGGCTGCGGCTCAAAAATTAAATCCAGATCAACAAAATCGATCTATGCAAAATGGAATACTAACTCCAAATATGGTTCAAGACGCAAGGCAAGGGCAACCAAAAACAATGCCTCAAGGTCTTCCAGGTATGCAGCCTCCTGTTGCACAACAAGTTATGCAAGAAGCTAGTCAAGCCGCTGGTCCAAATCCTGCCGTCTTACAACAGATTGCAAAATTAAAAATGGAAATACCTCAAATTACAAAATTAATTGAGATGGATAAGTTAAAGCCGTATGAGGGTATCCCACTACTAAAACAAAAAGTAGGGATGTTAAAGAAGTTAGAATCCCAAGTACAACCAAGCGAAGGTTTGGGTGCATTACCAACAACTCAAGACGGTGTTGCTGCATTGCCTAGTGGTATAGATGGGCAAAGTTTTGCTGGTGGTGGTATTGTTGCTTTTTCTAAAGGCGGTTCAAGCTTTGATCCTTGGGGTATTAGCGCACCTAGCGCTTCTGGTCTAGATAAACGTATTTACGAAGCTATTAAGAACAAACTTAGCGAATGGAATAGGCCTTGGGGTAAAACAGTTGATGCTACTCCAGAAGAAATTCAAGGCGCATTAACAGGTAAAAATCCAGTTAAAGATATGGATATGGGTGCTCCTCATCCTTCAAACTTACCTGCACCTACTGCAGAACAAACAGCTAACTTTGTAGGAAATCTTGGTACCCTTAACGCACCTACTTCTATTTCTGGAGTTAAATTTGATCCTACGGCTGGTGGTACATACGCACCTGCTTTAAAATCAGATGCTCCTCTTGCTCCACCTTCTGGTGCTCCTAGTACTCCCCCTGCCCCCACTCCTCCTCCTGGTGCTCCTGCCCCTCAAGCAGTTAATCCACAAAAAGGGTTGGACGATCAATTTGCTCCGCTTGCTCAATTAATACAGGAAGATAGAGATAGAAATCGTAAAGAACGTGAAGGTGATAAATGGTCACGTATTGCAGAAGCTGGCTTTAATATGATGGCTGGGTCTTCTCCTTATGCACTTACTAATATTGGTGCTGGAGCTGCACAGGCTATGAAAGGTTATCAGTCAGATGTTGCTGCTGGTCGTAAAGAAGAAACAGATGCTATTAAATCTATGGTTGCGCTTGGCTTAAAAAAGAACGAAATGGCGCAAGCTCTTGGACTTAAAGAACGTGACTTTGATTTAGAATTGAAGAAACTTGGCATTACTGAAAAGTTATCTGAAAAACACGGTAACTATTATGATCTAGCTGGTAAAGCATTGGCAACAAAAGCTGCTAATGTCGGTGCTGGCGCTGGTACTAAAATGGATATTGCTAAACTAAATGCAGTAAAATCTACGTTTGCAACATTACAAAAAGGTGCTTCTGATATGCTTAGTCCAAACTACGGTAAGTCTCCTGAAGAACTATGGGCTATGGCAGAATCAATGGTCGGTGTTTCAGGCGGCGGTGCCCCTGCCGCTCCTACAGGTAAAACAGTATCTTGGTCTGATCTAGGTAAAAAATAATGCCATACAACGTCACGCTTCCTGATGGGAGGATTGTGGAGGGTATTCCAGATGATGTGTCTCAAGAAGATGCACGTAAGCAAATCCTCGCTTCCTTTCCTGATTTTGCTGCTACTCAAAAACGTGGATGGGGTGAAGCCCTAACCGACGTTGGCGCTAGTGCTATTAAAGGTGTTGGAACTTTAGCACAGTTACCTGGGCAGATTGGGCAATTATCAGGAGTTGTAGCGCCTACTGAAACTAATACTGGATTGCAAGGTATTGGTAAACAAATAGAACAATTTGGTGAAGAAGCTAAATCTCCAATACTTAAAGGTAAAGAAGTAGTACGAGGACAAAAGATTGAGCAAGCAGATGGCATGCTTTCTGAATTTGGTACTGCATTTAAAGAAACAATTAAAGACCCAGCTTTACTATCATCGTTCTTTGCGGAACAATTACCAAACTTAGCTGGTTCGTGGGGTGGTGGTTTATTAGCTAAAGGTACAGCTAAAGCCTTGATGATGGCTACAACTAAAGAAGCTTTAGGTAAAGTAGGGGTTGCTGGCGCAGTGGGTACGGGCGCTGTAATGCAAGGTGCGGATGTTGGTTCTGACACTTACGAAACAATCTACAAACGTCTTATTAAAGAAGGTATGGACGATACGCAGGCTAATGGTATTGCCTTAGCTAAAGCTCGTGTAGCCGCTTTAGAAGCTGCAGGTTTGTCTTTAGGTACAGCCGCATTACCTGGTGGTAGAAGTATTGAACAAGCAATGCTTTCTAGAGGTATGCCTGGTGTTGGTGGGTTTACTAAAGGATTACTAGGTGAAACAGCCTCTGAAACTATTGAAGAAGGTGGTGGTAAGTTTGCATCTAACGTAGGGGTACAACAGGTATTCCCTGAAACAAGTTTAACTAAAGGTGTTGGTGCCGCCGCAGGTATGGGTGCTTTAGGTGGTGCATTGTTTGGTGGTATTTCTGGTTATGTAAATGCAAATCAAGCTACTCCCGAACAGAAACAAATAGTAAGTGATGGTATTGATAGCGTACAACAATTAGAAGACCAAGCACGCCGTGATGCGTTTGAAGCCGAACAAAAGACTATTGAACTTCGTGCCCTTCAGGAACGTAATGGATTTACAAATTCAGAAGCATACGCTGAACTATCTGCAGAAGTAGAAAGATTAAAAGCAAAAGCCCAAATAGCGTTTGCTAAAGCGGATAAAGGTAAAGCGGAAATGTCTGCGTTTGCAGAAGCGCAACCTGATTTGTTTGGGATGGTTACTACTGAAAAACGAACACAAGAAGAGCAAGTTGAACCACCTGTAGAACAACCTAATCAATTATCTTTGCCTCTTGAAGATCAACAGTCACTTGCACTTAACGCTCCACCTCAACCATTAAACCTAAACTTACCTGCTCAAACGCAAGGTACACAAGTTCAAGGTCGCCCTATTACGCTAGAAGATATTAAAGCTATGGGCATTGGTGGTGGTCCAAATGTAAAGATTAAACAGGCTATTTTAGGTAAAGATTTAACTGACCCTAAGCAAGCTGCAGAAATTAAAGCGGCTTTAGAAGAATATGCTGGTGGAGATCGTAGCGCTAGTATTATTGCTAAAGTAGAAAGATTTTTAAATAGTGCTCCATTTTTAGAGCAACAAAAACTTAGTTTACGTCGTCCTTATGGTAGTGTTAAAAAAGCTGAATCTGTTGTACCATCTGAAGAAGAGCAAGCACTTTACCAACAAGAGTTAGAAGCACTACAAACATCGGAGACATCAAATGTTGGAAAACCTATTGAACCTCTCGATGGAGGAAATGAGCCAAGCCTTCGAGTGCCTAGCGAGCGACCTGCCGTCGCCGCCGCAGTTAAAAAATCTAAACGACGAGGAGTGGTTCCTCCTGTCGATGCTATTGGACAACCTATTGGAGCAGAAGTACCAGTCGAGCGTGCACTAGGTGTAAAGCCATTAACTTTAGAAGAAAAAGCTGCACAAGCTATTGTTCAACGTCAAGCACCTAAAGGTGGGTATAACCCCGACATCCAAGAACCTTCAGTAGAACTTAGTACCCGTCAAGCTAGAGAATATAGAGACGCTATTGGTAGCTATTTAGAGAGTGCAAACTATATTGGGGCTAAGGCTCTTGATGCTCTTGCTGGTGATATGCACGCTGGAGACAACCTTAAAGATGCTAAGAGAGCGTACCGTGGGTTATCTGAAGACCAAAAAGCTTATGTAGCAGAGAAAACTAAAGAGTTAGAAAAGTATGATAGGCAAGGTGGCTATGCTTTAGAAAGGCATAATAAACGTCAAGAACAAGCACGTGCTAATCGTGAACAATTTGATTTAGAGGAAGAAGATAAACCAAAGCTTGAACGCATCCTTCCTGGTTCAACAAACGAAGCGCTTACGCAGGCTGTGCAACGGAATGATTTAAACGCAGCACTAAACGCAATTGCAAAAGACAAGTCCGAAACTTTTAACATCTTAGAGAAACTGGTATCAAATCGCCTTCTCGCAAACAAAGGTAGCCTACCTAAGATTGAAGTTGTTCCTGCTGGAACTATTAAAGATGGCGCAGCACAATACAATCCGTTTACTGATACCGTCCAGATCAATGAGGGTGAGGTTGATTCGCATACTGTATTGCATGAAACCGTTCATGGCTTCTTGCATGCTTTGATCCAGAAGTTTGAAAAAGAAGGTGCTAAGAATAAGGGTATCTCCGATCTTAAAGCATTGTATGACTTCATCAAAGAGAACCATCCTAACGTAGCAGAAGAATACGGCATGTCTAGCTTGACTGAGTTTGCATCTGAACTTATGTCTAACCGCCAATTCCAAGAAACTCTTGCACAGATTCCATACCGTGCGGAAGCTCAGAACTTATTCAGTGCATTTATCCGTGCTGTATTAAACGCATTAGGATTATCCCCAACATCTAAGTTAAGCGCACTAACTAGCGGCTTGTTTGCGGCAGATCGTTCCCTCGCTATGGGTCGTAAGGTTCAAGAGGATGTAGTCACAGGCAAAGAAACATTACCCGTAGCTAAAGTAAATAAAGACTTAGAAGCACTTTATCAAGCTACTAAACCGCCAGCTACAAAGGCTCCTCTTACACCAGTACAAACTGTTACTGCTACCAAAAACGAAGCTAAGAACTTCTTACGTAGTCTTGAGACAATGTATTTCTCATCTGATGCTGCCTTGAACAATGCTATTCGTAAGGGGTTAGAGAGCAACGGTAAGGATTGGGATACTACTAAAAACATGATGCTTGAGATAAGCACAGCGCAGGCTACCCATGCAGATGTTGTAGCGGATCAATTCTTACGGGAAGGTATTATTAAGTACGATCTTAAGTTACACAAGTGGGAAGCTAAAAATACTAAAGATAGCTGGGCTAATTTAATTACAAAAAACTTGGCAGAGATTGCTAAGAAATACAACATCACTCAAGACCAAGCAAACAACTACGCTAATCAAGCTTTGGTTGCTAAACGTTTAGATGGTTTATCTAAATCAGATAAAGAGATATATAGCCACATGACTCCTGAGCAGATCAAGGCTGGTCTTAAATTCTTTGAGGCAATACCTGAGTTAAATGCACTGCAAGAAAGCTGGAACAAAGTTCGTCAGAATGTAATGAATGCGGCAATTGAAGGTGGTCTATACAACGAAGAACAAGCTAAAGAACTATTAAAGATTATTGATTATGTACCGTTCTATCGTATTGAGCAGTTAGAACAGAACGCTGGACCTAAAGCACGTGGTGGTCGTGGGCTACTTGACTTTGCTAAGAACTATAAGATTAAAGGTAGTGAGCAAGAAGTTAATGATCTATTCGATAACATGGGTCGTTGGGCTAGCTATACCGTATCCCGTGCAGTGAAGAACCGTTCGGGAATTAGTTTGTATGATGCTGCTAAGCGTTTCCTACCAGAAGGTGAAGTTAAAGAATTACGTATAGATGAACCTACAAAAAATGAGCAACATGTAATTGATTTATGGATGAATGGCAACCGTCATAGAATAGAGTTCCAAGACCCATTGTTTGTGCACGCTTTTAGTGGTATTGAGGGTGCGGCTATTCCCCACTTTGGTATGGCGCAAGCGGCATCTAACTTCTTACGTAAGACCATTGTAATGGTTCCTATTTTCTCTATTAGTCAGCTATCCCAAGACTCATTCGGTGCCATGCTTACCTCGGGGCTAAAACACCCTTGGGCACTTCCTCTAGAGGTAGTTAAAGAGTTTACAAAAACTTTGTTAGGTAAAAGTAAAACACATAAAGAACTAACTGCATTTGGTGTGGTAGGGGCAAAAGACTATTCGTCTACTACTAGTATGTTGGGTACTACTAAACGAGATACTATTGAAATGGAAGCAGGACTAAAACCAATGAGTCTTGTGAAACGTATTTACGGTGGTTTAGAGAAGTTCTCAATGGCATCTGACAATGCTGTGCGCCAAGCTGTCTATAACTTGACCATGAAAGAAACTGGAGATAAAGCTTTAGCTATTGAGAAGGCTTTTGAACTTATTAACTTTAAGCGCACTGGTGCTAGCGCTAAGGTGCAATTGCTTCGTCAGGTAATACCTTTCTTTGGCGCATACTTGCAAGCACAAAACGTTATCTATAAGACTCTAGCTGGTAAAGGTATTTCTCCAGTGCAACGTAAAGAAGCACATCGTATCCTAGCTAGTAATGCTTTGAAGATTGGTGCTTTAGCTTTTATGTACGCCGCCCTTGTAAGTGATGATGAAGAGTATCAGAAGATGGATCCAGCTATACGTGACCGTCACTTATTAATTCCTGGCACAAACTTCATGCTTCCGATGCGTAGTGATTTGACTTTAATGCCTAAATTAATTGCAGAGTATACCTACCTTGGTATGACAGATAATGGCTTTACTGATGGTAAGAAGATACGTCGTGCTATGAGTGATGCACTTACTAACGCAGTACTAAGCCCAACTGTTGCCCCACAAGCAATTAAACCAGCATTAGAGGTGTTGGTAAACTATAACTTCTTTACTGATCGTCCAATTATTGGGCAGGGTATTGAGCATAAAGTTACTGCAGAGCAGTATACAAATAGTACGTCTGAATTAGGTAAGTTTATTGGTAGTTCGGGATTGATTGCCCCTGTAAATGTAGACCATTTAATTAAAGGCTATACAGGTACTGCAGGTGGGTTGGGGTTAATGACTATAAATGCCATTGTAAATGCAGGTTCGGATCAACCAAAACCTGAGAAGAATTTCCAAGATACTGTTGCTTCTGTTCCTGGATTGAGTGCATTTTTTGCAAAAGAATATGGTAACGCTGATAAGAACGACTTTTATGAGTTACGTAAAGATGTAGACAAAGCAGTAACCACCTTTAATGCAATGAAGAAACAAGGTCGTATAGACGATGCTAAAGAGTTCTTGGAAGAAAACAAAGACTTAATTAAACTTAACAAGCAAGTAGCTAACATTAATAACCAGCTAACCAAGCTAAGGGATTACGAGAATAAGATATATGATCTGCCCGAGGATAAGATGAGTGCAGAAAAGAAAGGCGAAGAGGTTCGCCGAGTTCGGGAGATGGAAAAGGTATACCTAAGTAACGTGCACAAGTTACGGCAAATGGCTGGTTACTAAAAGAGACCCCGCCGAAGCGGGGTTAAAGTCCTCAATGTGGGGTCGAGGAGAAGAGTGAGGTAACTATATCACTTAATCCTCCATAGGCGCAAGCCATATTTTCCGTTTTCTACAACTTGCTTGCACCTGACTTCTATACCTAAACGCTTGGCTTCCTTCAATAACTCAGCTTCATGGGCTTTGCGGTCTAGGCAAGGTACGAAAAACGAATCACCACACTCAAGCCGCATCCAAGGTATCAAGAAGGTCTGATTCAGAATCTTTAACATTTAATAAGGCTTCTTCCTTAAAGAATGACAGCTTAGTAGCATCAAATACTAGGGCTGATGTATTTAAATTGGTGTCTACAATAGTACCCGCAGTCATACGCTTACGTTTTTGTCCTAAGAAAGCCCCACTCTTTTTGTGCATAGCCAAAGACTCGTCAAGGTTAAGCTGAATTTTATTGCACTCAGAAACATATTCCTTAGCTACTACATATAAAAGTTTTGTATCAGGCTCATAACGTGCAGTCAATGCACCACGTGGTTCACGAATCGGAGCAGTCTCAAGACCTGTTCTAATATCTTTCTTACCATTAATAACCAACACTTCATGGAACTTGCGTTGGATAAAGCCACTTAAGAAGTCGCTATTCTCATCCACCATAAGTTTGTTCTGCGCCCTAGATTCTTTAATATGTTTAACGATATATTCCATTACAGGTTTAGGGTCAATATTATGTAGTCCTAATCTTTTAGAAATATGACCACCAGTCATAGCGATTGCCGCCATAGCTGACCAGTAGCGCTCTTGAGATTTGATGTTTGCTGATTGTTCAATCCTAGTTTGCATGTCCGTTAACTCTAAAATAACTTGAGGTAAATGCCCGACCACGTACTGCATAAAAGGAAATATAGCGTGCCCGTAGTTAGTATGCAAGCGCCCAAAATGTTGTCTTGCCCATACAGGATCATCGTTAACGTCATTGAAGATATGTAACTCCATCATACGCATCAGTTCGCCTTCAGGAAAAGCCTTGATAGAAAGCAAGTCATCACGTAGCGAACGGTTTGACGTAGTGATAAGTCCTGTTGCCCACTTGGTATGGTTAAGACGCTCCGCATTGTTCTGTGACTGCATACGGTTCTTAGCACGACCCTCCGTAATGTCGTAAGCCAAGTTAGACTTTTGATTTGGATCCATGTTAGTCATCTCATCAAACAATATAGGGATGTTTTGGAACGTACCAATACGTTGTAGCTTTTGGTTATAAGTATCTTTAACCCGCATAAAGCTATCTTCAGGGTGTCCATAGATACTACCAATGGTATGCAAGACTGTAGTCTTACCTGAACCTGAACCCTGTGATTTAAGACTTAGTAAGTAGCCTTTGAGGTTGGTGAACTTAAGTAATGTATTACCAAAACCCATGAAGAACGCAAAAGCTTTAGCTTCCATATCCTCTCTAGCATACGCATTGATGACATCTTTCCATACATGAAAGTCACCCTTCTCCCTGAACATAGGCACAAGTTCAATGGTCGTAGCTGTTGGTGGACTGTACTTAATTTCTATAGCTGTAATCTCTTTGTCTCCAAGGATAAAGCCTTCGTTCTCAGGTAACCAACCAAACTGTTTGCGTGCTAATTCTGCTTCTGTACTTGCCTGCAATTCTTCCACCCATCTTGTTATATATGCCATAAGTATGTCCTGTTTCTTGCCCAATACCGCCAAGCCCTGCTTAGCAATTGCATCTCTAAATCTATCCTTAGCTAGTACATCTGTCAAAGGCATAACGAATTCTTTAACGCCGTCCTTTGGTAAATGCAAACGCATCAAAAGACTCTCACCCCTATCAGGGTCATTCATACGCTTAACTACATAAAAGTCGTATGGGTAAATCAATAGCATTTCTTCGTTACCGTCTTCATCCTTCATTTTAGTATAGATACCCCCTGCCGCACCCCTTGTATATGGGAATGGGTATTTAGGAATCTGATATATGGTAGGCGCTTGACCTTCTTCGGCTGGAACTTCTACTATATTGTCTTCTTCCTTGGCTTCAGCAAACTCCTTACCAAGTTGTATAGGAGAAGTAATGTTTAACTCGCAACCTTGACAAGCGCTTGGGTTTAGTTTCTTAAAGGTCGAACATGTATAAGGACCTTTTGTTTCATTAGCCTTACGCTCAGTAACTTGTGCCGAATAGTCGGGGTGTTTATTAGAAAGAGTATGAATGGCTTTATCCCGATCCACACACTGCTGGGCAATACTTAGCCCTCCCCTCCAAAGCGGCTCATCTATTGTCGTTTGGTTTTCGTATATATGCAAGAGTTGTTGGCAACCTTCTCCCTTAATACTTTTGAGCATGATTGTTTTAAAGCGTGAGATATTGTTACCCATTAACGCTAGGGTCATTGCATCCATCTGACGAGGTACAAAAGGCTTACCAGACATGCCAGCAAAAATGTCTTGCTCTACCGTATCAAATACATCTTTTAGGGTAGCGATATCCACCTGGGACCCTGTAAGTAATATCTCTACTTCGGCTGGGTTATCCACGTCTTTGAAGTTAAGGGTGTTTGGGATACGCAGTATACGTGCAGAATCTGCAGTAACAGAAGGGTCAGCCTCAAGCTTATGCTGGGCACATAGGGCTTTAAATTTCTCGGCTAGGGGTTTCCATTCCTCGCTTGATACAGCCTCTTGTAATATCCAGTATGCGTGCACACCACGACCTGAATTAACTACCGTAGGTCTAGGTAGTTTTGTATCCTTAATAAACGCTTTGAGCGCAGTCATACCTTCTGCTTGGTCAGCATAGGGTTTACCAATACCGCAGTCGATATCAATAAAGAAAGACTTTAAAAACTGTGCGTTCTTAGCCGTGCGACCACCTTTAGGGTCAGCAAACGAGGCTAATGCAAAATACGCATTGTACTTATCTTCTACTAATTTTTGTGCTAATGCGCTTACTTCTTCAATACTTCCCACAAACTTTTGTCTTGGGCTTCCATCATCTTTTAAACCTACCACACAATACGACCCTGTATCAGGAAGTACTGCGGATAGAAAATTATTTGTTTCTATCATAGCCGCCTTAAGCCGTCAGTAAAAAGGATGGGCAGGGATATGACGGCGGTAATATCCTTTTCGGTAGCTAACCTAGCCCCCCACACAACTATCTTAATTTATCAATAAGTTTTTTCATCTTGTCCCAATGCTTCTCAGGGACATTGCTTCTACCACGAAACCAAGAGTAGACCGTCACTCGGGATACAGAAAAGAACTCAGACACGTCAGTTACAGGAATATCCTTCCTAACGCATACAAGACCTAACTGCACCCCTATCTTGGATTTGTCCGAAGCTTTAACTTCATTGATAAAGCCACTCGCATATCCTATTGACATTATTACTCCTCATCATCCCAGTCAGAAAGAATCTTGCTTAAGTCTTTCTTGGCTGTTGGTTCTTCTTTCTTAGCAGTACGCTTAGTAGGCTCTACCAATGCTTCAGCTTCTTTCTCAACCTTGATTACTTCTTCAGGGTCTACGATCTTAGCTTTCGGTGCTTCCAACTTAGGCGCATCTTTGTCTACTTTAGCAACAGTCATAGTGATTGCCTTGATAGCTTCAATGCTCTTACCTTGTTCAATCGCAGTAGTGATCTCGCTAGACTCCAAGAATCGTACTGGCTTGAAAGTAATCTTAGGTGTAGAACTTGCAGTATCAAAACGCATCTCTGTAACAACTGCAGTGATAGGAACTCCTTTAGCACCAATCATCTTAGCGTACATTTGGAGAGGCCATTTACCAGCTTCACCTTCACCGAAGATTGAAGTAGATGGGAGAACTAATTGGAATACATCACCACCAATATCATTATCCAATACAACTGCAATACGTTGGCTAAAGCGGCAAGCACGACCATCACCTTGACCCGAACCTTTAATGTTCTGTGGGCAGTTAGCGCATCCAGTAGCCTGTGGTGCTTCTACAGACTTATCAGGGTAGTCGCCATTTGCAGACCAACAATCAGGAGGTGCAGATACGCCCTTCTTATATGTGCCAGCGTAGTAAGTACGAGCAACTTTAGAGGATGCGGCAACTACAACTACATTAAGATTACGTTCTTCTTTCTGTGCAATCTCTTTACCGTTTACTAACAAGCGCCATACACCGCCCTCGATAGAGATACGTTTGCTACCACCACCACCATTACCCATAAGGGCTTTAGTAGTATCATCCAACTCCAGTGCTTGTAAATGCGCTGGTAAACTCATGTCCAACATAGCAAGTTCTTTGCTCATTATCTTCTCCTATTTTCTACTACGAGTAACTCGTACAACATATTCAGCATCCGCTTGAAGCCCTGGCGGGTGCAAATCAGGGTTTTCTGCAAGGAATGTATCCACATTCCCATTGGAAATTCTTTGGTGTAAAAAGTGAAAGGCATCATGCTCTTTAATAAATGTATATAAAGATTCCCAATCACTAGTCCAATATCTTTTATTTAACTTACGGCTAACTGTGCCATGTTGTGTTTTCAATCCATCCGTACCTGTGTCTTTGCAAATAGATAACAACTCGGTTTGAATTATCTCTTGTTGCTCTTCTAAGTCACGAATTTGTTTTTCTAACTCAAGTCGTTTATCACGAATTTTTATATATGTTTTAACTAGCTTGTCAGCCGTTGCTTGGTGCTCACTCATCTCTTCTCCTTTTTATCTATACCCACAATGTACTCCTATTACTTTACTCTGTCAACCCTCATCTTGAATTATATTTTTATAAAGGTCAATCATTTTAGTATGAATATCTACCTTCCCCTGCAACATCTTATACATCCTTTTTTCTACAGGAGAACCCTGTAAATGCACGACTGTGCAAGGATTATGTTGCCCTGCACGATGCACCCGAGCGTTAGCTTGAAGGTACGTTTCAACGGAAGTAATAGGGGAAAACCATACCACTACATTAGCGGCAGTTAGGGTTACCCCGTGTGCGGCGGCTTGCGGTTGTATTACTAAAATCTTTGGATCGGGATTGTTTTGAAACCTAGCAAAAATGTCTGTGCGATTCCCTGCTGATACTGAACCATTTATAATCTCTGCGGTGTATCCTGATCTTTTCAATTCTTCGGTAACAATCTCAATAGCATGTCGGTAGGGCACAAATATTAGCACCTTATGACTAGCCTCGTCAATGACTTCTTTTAACGCATTAATTCTATTGGAAGCATCGAATTCAACTACCTCTCCACTATCCGAATAGACTGCACCACATGAAAGCTGGAGTAATTTATTCAAGTTTGCGGCAGCATTGACAGTAGTGATTTCTTCTCCTGCGGCTACAGCTAACATGTTCTTTCTGATGATTTCGTAGTACTTCTCCTGCTGTTGCGTAAGCGGAACGTCACGCGTTACATAAGTCATATCAGGTAAGTCTAAGCATTCGTCTTTGGTAAACCGTATGGCAGGTTGTAATACTGTGTGTACCGTATTCTCTGAACTAGGTTTTGGAACCCATTTAAACTGGGTTAGTTTGAACATCACCATGTCCCTGAAAGAACCGTAGAACTTTGGTACTGCTTGTGGATTAACTAACCTTGCTAGTCCGTATGCGTCTGTTGGTGACTGAGAAGCTGGTGTACCTGTAAGCATCCATAACCAAGTGTGCGGTTTGATAATAGAATTTAGTATCTTCCAACGTGTTGTAGATACCGTCTTGTATGCGTTAGCTTCGTCGATAACAATAAGGTCAAAGTCCCCAGCAATTACGGCATCCTTAATAATACCTAAGCCATCGTAGTTACATATAACAAACTCAGCTTCACCTTCTACTGCTTGGATGCGTTTCTCTCTTGAATAGCTATGGGCTATAGAGCAAGTGCGGTGCATGGCAAACCTAAACAAATCATTCTGCCAAGCCGACTGCATGATGGATAGTGGGCAAAGAACCAAGACTCGTTTAATCATACCTAACTTTATTAGATAGTCAGCCGCCCATATAACTGAGCCTGTCTTCCCTGTGCCTTGTTCGTTAAAACAAAATGCTCGGCGGTGTAAGGTTAGGAACTCAGCAGTAGTACGCTGGTGGTCAAATGGTTTATACAGCCCAGGCCAATCATAGTTAGCCCTGATAGGTGATGGCACGCCACGCAGTTTTAAATTCTTTAGTACTTGGGATTCTTCTAACCCCCAGTTAACTAACACTTCACCTGTGTCTAATAGTTTGCTCTTTGGTATTACTGTTGTAATGCGGTTTGGGTCACGTACTTTAACTAGTAGCGCCTTGTTATCTATGATTTCCAATCTCTTCTCCAATAGGAATACAACCAAAACACAAGTTTTGATAAAAACAACCCCTTACGGAGGTCAATCGGCTGGGTCATCGCCGAGGAGGGAAGATATCCCATGAAGGGAAAAATATCTAACTAGCGACCCCAACTGATACGGTTATAATGGGTAGATGTTAGACCCTGTTGTTAGCACTCGTATCTTACTTCGCAACAACCTACAACAACAAATTATTTTTTCTTGCGTTCTTTGACGCTTATTTCTGATACTAAGTTACCTTTTGAATCTCTCTTAAAGCTACGGTTCTTTGCGGCAGATTGGATTACTACACCATTCTTATTTGAACCGCCCTTATCTAATGCTTTACGGTGGGCTACGTCTTTGCCTTCTCGTTTGTCTGCTTTACCATTTCCATTGGCATCTTTGCCTGTTTTATCGATTGCCCGTCTAGCACGTTGGCGCTCCATACGATTGGCGTGTTCGCCACGCTTTTTCTCCATGTCATATTCATGGTCGTAAGGTCTAGGTGTTTTAGTGTACGGCATTAGTGGTTTCTCCCATTGTGTTCACAGTCAGTTACTGAGCACCAAGCACGGCAGGAAAAATTAGGCTTCTTATTCCAAACATTATTTAAGATAGCGGCTTCCAAGCGTTTAGTATCTTCTAACCATTTGCTCCAGTAGACCCCCTGATTATCTTGCTCATAATTGGCTTTAATCAAGTCGTCTGCTACAACAAATAATAACCCACCTTTGACCTTTTTGACTTGTGGGAAGTGTTTAAAAAGGGCTAAAGAGAGTATTTCCAACTGCTGAGTATCAGCATATTTAGATGATTTTCCTGTCTTGTAATCAATGATATAGGCTTTATCGTCATTAATAATTATTAAGTCAGCAACTCCTCTCCACCATACATCTTTATCAAAAAACCCACAAGGTTCTAAGTTACGGGTTAACCCTAGCTTTTCTTCGCATAGTTTTTCCCCTGGCAGGTCTTTGAGTTTATCTAGGTGAGGTTGTACAAAAGCGTACTTCTCAGGGAGTGGTGTGCCTTTCCCTATATAATCTTCAGCCGCTTTATGTACTTCCAGTCCGTAGTTTAAATGTTCTGTCGGGGGATCAACAATATCTTTTACTATCCGCAAACGGTAATACTTATGCGGGCATTGTTTGAAAAGACTTAAAGCTGAATACGACCAATTGTATTTGACTGTCATGCGCTTCTCGGTAAAATTCCACTAAACCCGTAGGTTCCAGTATGAGTAAAGCTAGCCCAAGGTGCGGCATATACTTTGATTCCATTATCTCGTGCTAATTTGCAGAAGTGATAGTCTTCGGACAAAAGTCGATTTGATTCAGGCTCAATGCTAGTAGTGAAATACTCTTTGATGATCTTAACCTTACGCTCTGTGTCTACTGCATGGAACATGTCGTTATGGTAGGAAGGTACTTTGTCTGCTAACTGTTCAAACGCACTACGCTTAATCAACATAAACCCTGTGCCACCGTTAGCAATTTCCATAGGTTCATTAGCTAAACCACTCTTAGTAGTTTCACCTTCAGGAAGGTTTAAAACAAACGCACCAGTATGCAAATGCAAATGCTCAGGGGGTACACCAACTTTAACTGCTTGACTTACCTGAAGCCAATTAATTTCTTTTTTGGGATACAGTCCACAGATAATATCTTTATCAGCCTTAACCATAAGTGGTACATCGTTTGGGTTAAAAGTAATATCAGCATCAATAAACATAAGGTGCGTAGCATCGGAACCTAAGAAGTCGTATGTCAAACTATTACGAGCACGAGTAATTAAAGACTCATTCATCATATATGCGTAGTACATTTGGATATTAGCTTGACCCGCTACACCAGCTAATTGCAACATTGCTGAAGTATATCCCCCAGTACACATACCGCCGTACATAGGCGTTGCTACAAATAGTTTAGCTAGCGGTGCTTGTTGGATGATTGGCATTGTGGGTTGTTTGTCTTTTTTAAAACTCATTTCTTGTTTCCTTTAGGTTTAATTTGTTGTGCTTGTAATGCTTTTTCTATTAACATAATTTCTCCCGCTTTATCTTCTAATCTTTCGCTAAGTTCTTGTAGTAATTCCGATGCCGCCCATAACGCACCACTCTCAGCGTTGTCTGTAATTCTTTCGGCAACAAGTTCTACAATCATTGCGGCACTGTGTATCTTGTAACCAATCTCGCTAACCTCGTTAGCTTTATCCCATAATCCAGCCATTAACATCTCCCGTCTATATCAATATCTTTTTTCTTAGCTAACTTCTTGCGTAACTTAGCGCCTTCCTTAGCGTTCTCGTTCTGCTTGACGTATGCTTCTAGTACATGCAGTATGCCCTCTTGCACTAGGAACTCAAGACCTTCTTTATCAAAGTCTATCTCTGCGTTAGCTGACCCATCTTTGTTCTCTTTAATAATGCGTAACTTAATTTCCATTATTTTAACCTCCAAGGTAGTGGTTCTTTGTATGCTTCTTTCATTAGTTTGTTACCCTCTTTAAACATGCTAAGTAATCTTTCGGGTGCTCTGTAATTAACCGTAGCCTCTCCTGTGCATCCGAAGGCAGGCAAACTTGTGGAGGCAGCTTTATAGAATTGTCGGTCTGCACCCCATTGACCATAGAAAGCATGAGCAATATTGACCAAGTACTCACGGCGAAAGCAATAGCAGTTAGTATCCACAAAGTTGACAGTATGATCGTAAAACGTCGGGTATCTACCGAGTGCCTCGCAATCATCATCACAAACATATTGTCCTCGTTCATCTACTATCTTCCTTAAAGAGTGCGACCACATTAGGTCTTTAGATTTAATTTTGTTAATCATGGTTTCCACATGATTTGGCTCGAACCAATTGTCCTCATCCAAGAACAAGATGTAATCAGCGTTTACCATTAGCGGTATAGCGGCATAGACTCGGTGTCCGTACCATCCGTTACCGCCTACGTTCTCAGGTAACTTCATGGTTAGGGTTCTAGTCCAGTCGTATTTAATGTTTCCTAGGTCTTGTTCTGCTTGTGAACCATCAATTACAACAAGATGCTCAGTAAATACGGTTTGGTTGTTTACGCTTTCAATAGCCTTAACTACCGTATCTTTCGCAGTAGTAGGGGTGATGACCATTACTCTCATATTCTTCTCACGTTCTCGCACGATTTGCAAATACTGCACTTATTGAATTCGGGGGCTTCGTTTAAGGCAATCAAATCCAGCAAGGGTTTACCCTGCATTATTTCGTCGTAGGTCTGAGTTAAAAGATTGCCTAAAACATGAGTGAGGTTATAGTCCATACAACATAGAACCACAGAGCCATCAGGAAGAAGAACATTCCGATCATAAAATGGGGTTGACCTACAAGTTAGTGAAAACTCATTATGCGGTGTAATGCTGATGACTTGCCCTTCAATCTGCTCCAAATTGAGGCTATCTGCCCTAGTATGACCCACCCATCCAGCTAACCGCCCAACCATAGGTTGCAAATCAGGATGTACTACACCATTTTTATCCATAGTCATAGCACCAACACCACAAGGTACTTGGGTATGCGAGATTACTGCCGCCGCATGTTGCCATTCTTCGCTATTCTTCCAGCCTTTCATATTCCCATTGGCATCAGGTAGGTGTAGCATGATTACTTCTACTTGATTGGGGTGGTCTTCTAATACTTTGCGTACACGCTCAGGGTCTTTCATACCATACAGGGTCGTATAGATAGCTACGTTGAACCCCATATATAGGACTTCTTCTAGCATGGAAGTACATTCGGGGTTAGCCCAAGGCTCAGACATCCCAGAAAAGTCAATACGAGTGTTTCTAGGGAGTTTTACAAGCATCTTGGTTAAGTCTGTCTGGCTCATATACTTTGCTGAGTCACCATAACTGTCCCGTAGATTCTCTTGCGGGCAGAACGTACACATCAGCGGGCAACCAATCATTGTGGTCAGCTCCATTACAGGCCCATCGGAATGCTGGATTCCGTATTTCTCTTTCATTTCTCTTGTGCCTCAATAATTGTTGGTATATCTTCCCAATCGTGTCCGCCATTACTGCCTTCAGTCCAATAAAAAGCACCTTGCAATACAAGCGTTCCGTCTGCTTTTTGCACTAGCCTATAAGCTGCTGGTTGATTTGACCGCATTTTAGATGCGGCAATATTGCTTATTGTGAATGTCATTTCTCTTGTGCCTTTCCATCATAAGTTCGTAAATCTCTGTTGGTTAGCGTTGTGTGTAATTGAAGTTTCAACGCCTCTATTTCAGCTTGTTGCTGGCGTAGCAAATCAGGTATCTCCCAAACAAGGCGGTCATATTCTTCACCTTTAAGGTAATGTTCTAACTCAACAGCTAGTTCATTTGCGTTCATTGAACTATATTCCGTATAAAAGCAATTGCGTTATCAAGGCTGGGTTCTTCCCAGAGTAGCGGCTTAGTATACATAGCCTCGTACAGTTCCTTGCTCTCATCAATAGCTTGAATGGTTGTAATAAACCAAGCCATATCTTTGGTGTTCATATAGTTCATATACGCACCCTCATGGAAGTCGCAATCTACGGACAATGTTCCGCTATAAATAGGAATGGTCTCGCCCGCATAAGCGTCTAATAACTTCTCGGTTACATAACCTTCATAGATAGAGTTCTCAGGGCATAAACAAAACTTGTATTCAGGAAGTATGGCA
>JAUKPQ010014548.1:0-13934 GCA_032273045.1 Chloridella minuta
TATGAAAATGGCACACCTAGTTTGCGTTGGCATGATACGCAATGGCAACTTTACTCCAGAATACTATGAGATTGCTAGAGAAGTCATGGAAGAACGGCGTCGACAAGATGAACAGGATGCTCGCATTGCAGCCTTGCGTGAAACTGTTTCCCCCGCTATAATTAAAGCATAAGTCTGTCACATTTACTCTTCAACTAGTTGCCCGGGAAGGTTGGAAAAATAGGCAAGTCGAGATCCTGTGTTGCCAACCTAACACAGACTTACTACATATTTAAGAGGCATTTGTGGTGCCGAAACAGTAAATAATTATATGAAAACACATCAAGATCCCTTCAAAACCACTGCCAAAGGCCTGGATAATTCAGCCCGTGTGCGTGTGGTAGTGCGACACATACAAAACAAGATACTAGACTCAGGTCTATGCAGTGATCGTGAATATGAGTTTTTGGTTAGACACGCTGGAGCAGAACAACCAAAATACCTTGTAAAAACGCCATAATTGTTATACAATGATAAATAAAATTAGCAGTGCAATGCTGCTGTTTTTACTTTCGTTAAGAAAAATCTCAAAACCCCGATGCCCCTTAACTGGGGCTTTCGGCTGAAAACAGTTTAGTGAGATTTACTGTTTTAAAAAAGTAAAAACATGTCTAAATTAAACTATCAAAAACTTTCTAAACAAACCAGGTTAAATAGCCAACCAGTGATTAACCTGCCTACAAAGAAAATTTTGAATTTAGATAATGCACCAAGAACTCATCATGGCAAAATAAAAACTCAATCATTATGGCAAGCAATTAGCAGCGAAACAGTATTCCTCTCAGGAAAATTCAAAGGCGAAAACATTGGCCGTTTATATAACAGGAACCCGAACTATTTTATCTGGGTATTAGAAAATCAATCTAAAGGCATCGTGTCACAACAAATAGTAAACTTCTTTAATCGGCATCCCGACAAGATCTAATTGAAGACAAAACCCAGCGTCCTATATCCCCTCTAGGCGTGGCAGAGACCAAAGCACGGACAATACTAAGTGCAAAGTCTGTAAAAAACTCAACAAGCAGCCAATGCAGACCTCTGGGAAGGGTATATCTTTGGCTCAAGTTTTAAGCGTCCGATACCTAGTATCTCGAATTGAACTTCCAGGATCATGTCTGGTTACAAAATCAATTGGGGGGAGGGGTCGTGTAACGTCTTGTGTGAGTTGTTACTACACATAAAAGGCCAAATGCTTCGCGTTGCTACGCATTCGTCCTAGTTATAAGCCAATGCTCACTGGCGTTCGCCCTCTTGGCCTATACCTATCTCATCTCTATTCCTTTTTAAAAACAATTGCTTTCAAGTGAGAGAGCGAAGCGAATAGCGAAGTGAAAGAACGCAGAAAGCAGATCTCATTGAGATCTCTCTATATGAGTTGACAAACCACCAGGAAATAGATATAATAGATAAATAACTTAGTTACACAAAGGAAACCGAATGGCTAAAAAACAGAACACACGAGCATATGTTCTACTAGCAATTAAAGAGATGACTTCAACCTTGAATGGCGGCATATTCTATCGCTTGACATGGGTTTGCCTAGATGATCTCACTCGCTGGGAAATGGATGTGCAAGACAATTATAGAAACTATCTCAAGAATGGTTGGAGAACAATCATCAAGGAACGCAGGTGGGGAGTCTACACTGGTATGCAAGAGACCGGTAGAATCACTAATTTAGGTGTAAATGTATTATCAGCAGACTCCAAACCCGAATGCATTGTGCCCATTGAATCGGCTAGTGTAGCTGCTGATGTTGTGCTAAAAGAATTAGAAGATCAACAAAGACGACAAGCAACTACTCAATTTGATAACTTATTTGCCCCAGCATACTAAAATTAAATATGGGATGTATACTACAATATATCAAAAACGAGATGGTAAGTTTGTGCCAGTTCAAGAATACTACTGGTGGAGAGTAGAAACAATCGAAGAGCTTGCAGAGCGTGGAGCACGTGAGGGAGAGTCAGCCCGGATCCCTTGTCCCGGCTGTGGCAAGGAGTATTCACGATACATGATTAGATATAATCACAAATGTTCGGGCACACTCACTGCCAGACCAATTGATCGCAGACGTTATATAAAATTGCCAGATGTTGAATAATATTGCCAAAAACATTGCAAATCGCTCGGAACACACATATAATAACTTGTGTCCTAAACAGACATGATATGGTTTTAATTTATGCTCTGTATTGAATAATGGTTTTTGATACAGGTGATCAAGATCACAATCCGGTGGGCTTTTTCATGATCGAAATGATTTCGAGTGTATAATACACTGACAACAAACAGGAACAGGAACAGAAATGATTGAAATATTCACCCTAGCTATGGCTTATCTCATTGTTACTATAGTGATACAAGCACGATGAAACGGCTATTAACATTACTCGTCATGGCCACAACTGCTCACGCCGCAACTTGGGTTACATATGCACGTGATGACGGCCGGACCACTTATGATTACGAACCCACTCTGATAACTCAACATGATAACTATGGACGAACACTTGTTGTTTGGACCAGAATGTCCCGCACAGATGGTAGTGGTAATACCATGAAGTATGAACTACACTGCCCTAGTCGCAGTTATAGAATAACACATGAAATAAAGAATACGGCAAGAGAAGTTGTTTACGAACATGTTGATCGCGGCAGTCGATGGCAATATGCTGTGCCAGATACTAGCCAAATGGCCTTGATTCGGAGCACTTGTGTGTGATAAACCTATTCCGGGCACACGTGAAGTATTTGAAGGCAATACTCGAATAGGTATCACAGTGGTCAATCCCCGGGAGTTTCAAGATTACTATACCGAAGTAGTGAATATAGAAGAGATTAAAAGAGCATGGGCCGAATCCTGGCGCCGGAGAAACCAGTAATTTAACAGCAGTTGTTGCGCTAATACAACAGGCAAAAAGACAATCTAGTTTATAATTGATACATGTCAACAACAAACTGGAGTCGAAAATGTCAGATGCAATGCTGGTTCGATTGATGAGCCTAAAGGGTCAAATTGCAACTATTACAACTACACGCCCTGTGCGGGTGCGTAAAAATTGCGAGCCAATTACAAAAACATCAACCTTCCAATGCAGAATTGGTGTTGATTATGAAAACATTACGGCAGTTCGAGAGGCACGTGCAACGGGTGAGATGGCAGCAGAATCTGCAGGCCTACCATGGGGCACTTGGTATGCATTCCCCCATGTAATTGAGCATCGGGGCACATTTTACTTTCGTTGCACACGCATTAATAACAATTTTCGACCTCGAACAACATACACATGCCAGGGCCAAGAGATCCCCCGTGCAGCAGTTGAAATAGTAGCCCTAGCCAGCGAGTTTCGTGCAGGTGAACCCAGCCTAGTGTTTAATATTCGACTTGACAGCATTGTCGACGTAGCATAAAATATAAGTACAACAGATAGGAACAGAAATGATTTGGACATTTGCTTTGGCTATGCTGTATCTCATAGCAACTATAGTGATACAAGCCAGATGAAACGGCTCATAGCGTTGCTACTAATAGCCACAACGGCCCAGGCCGCAACTTGGGTCACATATGCACATGATCCCATGGGCACCCGTTACGACTTTGAACCCACGTTAATAACCAATCATGATAATTCGGGACGAGTTCTAGTGGTTTGGAATCGCATAATTACAGCAGGGGGTTATGAAACACGTAATAGACATGAACTGCATTGTGCTAGTCGTAGTACTAGATTAATGTATCAAGTAAAGAACAACACAAGAGAAGTTGTATATGAACTTGATGATGCCCAAGCACGTTGGCGATATGCAGTACCAGATACTGCGGAAATGACACTAATAGATACCATATGTGCTAGGTATAAATGACATATTCACATATAATACACTTACATTGTTAAACATTCAGGAGGCTTACAATGCAATATGAATACTGTTTTCATATAGAAAAATCAGTGGTAGGATTAAGTTTACAATCAATGCGTAACGGGTTAAAAGGTCCTGATCCTGAAGGTATAAAATTACAAAATCTTAATAGATTAGGATTGCAAGGTTGGGAAATTGTGCAATATGTGCCCACGGAAAGCAGATACATTTTAAAAAGAATGATTAAAACCTAAAGCCTCCTAAATGTTATTAGGTTTCGGCCCCAGTATGCCCGGGTCATGGGCTTTCCGACTGGGGCTTTTTTACGACCGCAATTTGCCCCGCCGACCTAGAGAAACTTGAAAAGGTTTCAATTTTTCAGACCATAAATAACTATATGGAAAAGAAAAATAACCACGGTGGCGCCCGTCCTGGTGCTGGTAGACCAAAAGGTTCGACGGCTCTCATCACCGCCCGCACCTTGGTTGATGCAATTGAACAACATAGCCGGAAACCCTTCGAACAGTTAGTAGCAGAAGGTTATCAAAAGACCATTGATGAAAACAACAACAAGATGCGTTTAGAATATGAACGCATGATTCTTGGCAAAGTGGTTAGTGATCGTGTTGCAGTTGATGTAACCAACACTGATGAAGTGGTTGCTGCTAAACAGTTGTCATTTGATGAAGCCCTAGCCAGCCTAAAGGCCTTAGGAACAACACGATGATTCTCGCAACAGGCCGTCTAGGCATCACAGGCCACAGCACACCGGGTGAGGCAAAGCGACATAAGACCTTCGAAGTTGAACCACATAGTGAGCGCCAGGCTCGGATCAGTGCTGACTATCATGGTAAGATTATTGACAGGATGAATCCATCGCGACGCAAGGACAATGCAGTACACTACCCACAGACGGGTCCTGGAGGTTAATGTTATGATGAAAACTAGTTTTTTACCACGACCTGCACGAGTGATTAAACCTAGCCCCACACATCCAGACTATCAAGATCCTAAGGAACCTGTAACCAGGACTCAGAATCAGAATCGAGTCGAATCCAGTGCGGGAGTTGATTGGGCGATAGATACAGGTCCTGTAGAAGACTTTATTCCACAATATCGGCCATTCCCGCAAGCCCAGGACCCACGAGTCTCAAAGAGAACTAAATAATAACATTATGCCATTAATTAAATCAACCTCAAAACGGGCCTTTGGTGAGAACATTGCTAGAGAGCGTGCCGCTGGCAAGCCAATTAAACAGGCTGTGGCCATTGCATATGCGGAAAAGCGTAGTGCTGGTAAACCTGGATCGAATCCCCCAAGCAGTCAAGGTGAAAGCAGAGTAACTATGCATCCCAGCAATGCCAGCACAGTGGAAGCGGCACATCATAGTAGTCACAGTGCAAAACGCAGTGAACACTATCATAGTCGAGTAGCAGACATTGTGAAACCAGTCCAGATTGATTCAGGTAAGAACAAGATGACACGTAGTATTCATGCTAAGTCAAGCATGGAAGAAGATACTGCAAGTGATGGAGATGCATTCCGTGGCTAAGTCAACAATGCTCAAGGGCGTGTATAACATGAACCCTACAACAATGATATTCAAAAATGGCAGTGAGAACGCACGTCGGTCAGTTACAAGTGACGTGCCAGGATTTAAAAAGGTCAAGCCGCCTAAGGCTACGAAAACTAAACTAAGGAAAACAAAATGAGTAAAGCATCAGATAGCAATTTAGATTTTGATGGCATGGCTGGCGATGGCGTTAACCGCGCTCGAAACAAGTATGCACACAATCAATGGTCAGGACATTCAAACGATGGCCGTGACGTCAACTTTGGCCTAATGCAGAGCCAACGCAAGGGCAATGCAAGTTCAAGTCCCATGAAGGTTGGTCCAAGCGTGACCAAGGACCCACACCAGATGACAATTGCAACTGCCGCAGCGGGTGGTCGGATTGATGGCGGAACAACTGTAAAGTTTCCATCTAACCCTTCTAAGATCAACGCAGGATAATAACATGTCAATAGTCGCAGTAGGAAACACAACAGTTCTGACACCAGCCGCAGGCGCCACAGCCAACGTGGCCAACGTGTCAACACGCACCACCACATTTCATGTATTGAATGCCAATGCAAGTGTATATGCTTATGTAGGCGTATTCTCAACCTATGCCGAGGCCATAGCAATGGATCATCCCACAGTGGGTTCAGACTCAGGTGGTATTCCATTAGCACCCAACGAAAGCATGACCATTGCTGGCAATTTTGGATTACCCTCAACACAGAGCAATGTGTTTGTGAGTGCCATTACAGCCGCAGGCTCAACTGCTGTGTTCTTCACACCAGTTGCTGTAGGCTCATCAGCCAATTAAGGATTTAACAAATGATAACCTCTAAAGCAAAAAGCACAGTAAAGATCAGTAATGAAAAGGCCACAGCATGGTCATGTGAGAATCAATATCACAAAGACAATGTCAACGTGGCAATGGGACCAAGAACTGGTAACCGGGGAACTCCTGAGAAACGCAGTGACTTCGTTGATGCCAAAGCAGAACGTGTGCCCCTAGCTGATTCGATACTATCAGCATATGGTGCAAGAGCACAACGTGACCATGTTGATCCTGTTGAAGAACCAATTCGTTCAACAGTTAAACCCAAAAAGTTTAGCCGTTAACGTCAGAGGTTACAGTTGTCCTTAACAACTGACATTTTATTATAAGGAACAGAAATGAAAAAGACAGACAAGAAGCCGTCCGTAGACGCATGGGACTTGGATCCCACAACCGGTGACACAGTTGCCCTAGTAGAAGATGACGTGATCCCGTCAGGATTAGAGCCTGAAGAACCCCGAGTCATGAGGCCCACAGTTATAGAGTTTGACATGGAAGGTTTGATGACAGACTTTCCAAACGCCACAGAACTGCAAAAGTTCGTATATGACCAAACCGGCATTGTGTTGAACTTGAAGGGTCGTGCCAACAAACTAAAATATCAAATTGCCATGGACACACTCAATGGCAACATACCCGATGAGGCTTATCTAGGAGCTGAGAACCCTTACCTGGACAAGAGTGAACTAATCCCCACAGAGCCATTAAGAGTATTACCTCCAACTGATCCTGTTATCCTAGCATCCGGTCCGGAAGTAACACGCTTCAGCACTAACCAATTCCCACATCCCGATCCGGACTGGCGAGCACAAGATCAAAAGTGTCAAGTCATATTCCGCAAGTATGCCAACAACTTGATCACATATGAAGTGCTGGGACCAATTGCACAACGTGCCATAGGAACCAAGATCAACAAGTTTGGACAAAAGCAACCAGAACGCATTGTGTGGATTGATTGCAGAACCGGTGAACAGATCATTCGACAGTCCACAGGACAACTAACACCCTTAGGCACACGTTTAAAATCGTTCATGAGCCGTATGAAAGTTAACAAATCAAACCAATGGGATATTTGGATTGATCGTGACTTTGTGCTGGCTGGTGACCTGGTGTCGGACAACCCGTGGGGGGAGTAAATGATTCCAGGACCTGAACGTCAGATCTTGGCTGCACAACAGACTCAAGATGTTCGGATACTTCAAAAGTTAAATGCTGTTAACCGTGAAGCATTCACTGAGAAGTATCCTAATCAGGTAGAACATTGCCTACGCTTGACCATGGAACGTTTACAAGCCGGTCTGGACAAGCGTGGCACAGTTGATGTTGCCAATCCCGACACATGGCGCATGACCAGTAGTGAACTACGTGACCTTGCTGAGACTGCCAGAATATTAGATCAGATACGTAGAGCCTTTGCAGGTGAACAGGTATGAGTCACATTGTGGCCAATTTGCCGCCTGTGAAATGTTTTGTGCGTCGTGAATTTCTTTATGATCATGAACACGGACATGGTGAATTAGAACCTGCATGGTGGATCTCAATCAAGAGCCTGCGTGGACAAGCATTTCGTATTGAAAGTTATCTGAATCAATATGGCGCCTTGTATGACAAACTGCCCCTGCATGCCTATTGTTGGCGACCCATCGAGGGTGAACCCTTGCCCCTGGACTACTTACAGTTATGGGATTGTTTAAGTTACGACATCACTGTGATCAAAAAAGCACAACTACAAAGCATGCGGTGTCGGTTCAAACTCAAGTCAGGTGAGTGGATGAGCGGAGAATACATGTTCACAGTTGATTCAGCTCATCCCGACTTCAATGTGTTGGACACCGGATTCAGTGAAGATGTAGAAGATCACAAAAGTTATAATTTCATACGCTGTGACAATGGACAATTCGCCGCACAGCCCAACAACCGAATGATCATTCTAGAACCCAGTAGCAATCCACGGGAACTGAAACAACCGGACTTTCGAGTGGCCACTCGCAGATGGAGTGTGGAAACAGATGCCAAATGGGCCCTGGGTGCCACCAGCACTGTGATGTATGACGAGGTAACTTAAATGATAGATCCCGCAGTCGTAATGCGGCGTGCCATACGCTACGTGTGTGACCAACACCATTTGTCTGTGAACAATCTTGACCACATGCCATCGGCACAGAAGGCCTCATTTCAAGAACTTGTTGTGGCCATCAGTGATGACATGCGTTACAACCAGTTAAAGTACTTTAGACCATTTGACCACCAAACTCGGTTCTTTGCCACATATGAATCAGATCGTCGTGGCATACTTGCTGCTAACCGAATTGGTAAAACAGTATCAACCTGTTACGAAACTGCTGTTCACCTAACTGGCCTGTATCCTGAGTGGTGGACAGGCAAACGTTTCAACAAACCAATAACTGCCATGGTTGCTGGTGAGGGCTGGAGTCAGGTTGCACTGGTATTACAAAATGAATTGCTGGGCACCAACGATGTTAAGATTACAGAAAGTCTTGGCACTGGTGCCATTCCACGTGATTGCATAATAACTGAAACCATGCGTAATGATGGTGCCAACTGTATTGGTGTAGAGATACGTCACACGTCAGGAACCAATAGTTATTTGTTGTTTGCCAACTACACACAAGAAGTTAGACAAATGCAGGGTTTCAAACTTAACCTTGCTGTGTTTGATGAACAACCACCAGATGACTTCTTCAGTGAAATTGTAACTAGAACTGCCACAACACAAGGACAAGTGCTTTGTAGTTTCACGCCACTCAAAGGCCTAAATGGCTTGGTAAGTAAGTTTTGGAACCATGAAGATGGTTATGAACACATAAGGGTATCGTGGGATGACGTTCCAGAATATGATCCGTGGGGTGAGCCATTTCTGCTCAACGAGACTCGCAGACAGTTGGAGCGTGACTATCTTCCTCATGAGCGCGACGCTCGTCGTAACGGTGTGCCTGTTATGGGCAAAGGCGCGGTATTCCAAATACGTAACTGGCCAACTTATCGTACCGGTGATTATGATCTGCGTAACATTACTGGTATTCGCAGAGTTATTGCTCTTGACCTTGGCTTGGTCAATGATAAGACTGTAGTGAGCCTAATGTATTGGCATCCAGACGAACAGGAAGCATGGTTGCACACACAGATCATTGTGAAAGGTGTAGAAGAAGCCAATCCCATGAATTATATTAATCATTTGATGCGACCTGAAGTGTTTGGCACACCCATTGTGTTGCCTGCTGATGCCAGTAGTCAAGGACGGTATACAATGTCAAGTCAATCAATAAGAGAACTGTTTGAAGAATACGAACTCAATGTGATTGCTGAACCCATTATGAATCCACCGGATGAACAGGGACGCAGAACCAACCATAAAAGTTATGGTGTGAACGTGATGCGTCAGATGTTGGAGATTGGCACACTGCATGTAAACGAAAACTGCGTAGAATTCCTACGTGAAGCACAGAACTACTTTGTTGATGAGAAGGGACGCTTCAGTGATCCTGATGACTGCATTGATTCGGCACGTTATGCACTATTAGGATGCTTAAATGGACTTGCAGAACCCTGGGATGGACGCAGTCCACAACAGCGTATGCGTGATTTTAAACATCAGTATAAGTCAACACAATGGGCCAAGGCAAAATCGGCTCCAAGTTGGAAGCAACCGTTTGACCCTGGCAAATAATACAACTAAATAATAGATAATATGATAGGATCACATCCATGTTGGATTTAAAAAACGTAGTCATTAGCAACTTAAACAATCACAAGGGCATGATGGCTCGTTTCGTGAAGATGTATTCACTGTTGCAAGCCAAATGTGCAGCCAACTTACGCTTATTGGCCACAAAGAACAATATTAATAGAGCGAGTGATTACCACTATCTTGTATTAGCAGTAACACAATCAACAGAACCAGTTAACGGCATTGATTATATTCATCCGGTTGTCAAGCCCATAGTTGATTATGCGAGTGCAGTTATTACCAAGGGACTTGCACAAAATGGACACATCAAGTTTGAGTTTGTGCCCGACAACGAAGAGGATGCACCAGCAGCCAAGCAAGCAACTGACATGGTCAACAAGGTCATTAACCAAAACAATGATCCACACCAGATTCTACAACATTGGGTTATGGATGCTGCCTTACACAAGAATGGTGAGATGATGATCAGTCCCATGCGTGAAAGCATTGTGCGTTATGTGACCACATCGGGTACAGCAGATCAGATAAAAGCATTTGAACAACAAGCAGAAGAGTCAGGACTTAAGGCTCTAAGACAAAGTCGTCGTAAAGTTTCAGTAGACATGGAGAAGGTCATGGCTGAAACACAACAATATGTTCAAGGCCTTCCCGAAGAACAACGTCAGGCAGAATTAGACCAACGCATTGAAATGCATTCAGCAGGTGCCACTGGTGAATTTGACATGATGACGGAAGACGCACCTAATGTGGAATTAGAAGATGCCGAAGACGAATTAAACGCCAGTATTGCACGTAACACCATTTACGAAGCCAAATATAAATTAACTGGCTATGCACTTAATGTTAAGTTTAGACCCATTGCACAACATTATTGGATGTGTGACCCAACAGTTATCTCAATTACAGAACAACCATTCTGTGGATACTACAAGCCCATGAGTATTCAAGAAGCAACAGAATTATATCCTGACATTGACCTAGAACAATTCAAAGTCTATGCAGCCTATTCAAACGTCGGAGCATATCAGGCAGGTAGTTTGCTAAACAACTTGGCATTACATGCACGTGACTCGGTGCCTATCAATGGACTACCTGCCCAGGGCTATGCGGCCCAAGAACCAGAAGCACGCCAAGTTACAGTGTTGACAGTTTACAATCGTTATGACATTGACGGTGATGGTGAACTGGAATTGGTTGAATTAATTTTCTCAGGACAGTATGTTATCTCAGCACGTGAAGTAGAGTTTATTCCTATTGCTAACATGTGTCCGAAACCATTGCCACAAAACTTTTATGGTATGAGCATTGCTGAGAGTGTAGTACCCATGCAAGAGTACGCAACGTCAGGACACAGAGCAGAAATCATGATGGGCTTGTTACAAGCGACACCACGTATTGGTGTCAAGCCCGACAAGTTAGACTTTGAAATGATCCAAGACGGTGAAGCAGCCATCTTTATCTTGGACAGCAAGTTCGATCCAGCCAAGGACATTTATCCATTGCCGTTACCACAAGGTAACTTACAGTTCATTGACACTGCTATGAACCGTATTCAACAAGATACAATGGCCATGGTGGGCATGACAACACCTAACGATGTGTTCAATCCCGAAGTAATGAGCCCTGGTAATTCAGGTGTCAAACTGCAAATGGCACTTACACCAAACCAAATCATTCAAGACAATTGTGTCAAGAACTCCGCAGAGGGTTTGAAGGAAGCAATTTGGCTTGTATGGCGTACACTAATACAATATGGTGATGATTATGGTGTTAAGAAATTGGCAGCAGAGTTCCACCCTGATGGCAAACCTGAATTCTTAGACTATAAGAACTTTGAAGACATGACATTTAATGATCGCAAGACCATACACATTGATCTTGCACTAGGTATGCGCTCAGATGAGAACCAAATCCAACGCAATCAGATCATACAACAAAGCCAACAACAGTTATACACTACAACACAAGGACTTGTTTCTCAAGGTACATTAACTCCCGTTATGTTCAAGAAGATGCGTAAACCGTATGAAGATAGTTTATATGCATTGGGTGTAAAAGATGCAGACATGTATCTACCCACCGAAGAAGAAGTAATGGAAATGATTAAACAAGCAGAAGAGTATAAGAAAGGTCAAGGACCAAGTCCAGATGACCAGGCCAAGATTGCCAAGGCCAAATTAGACACTGCTCGTGCTAGTGAAATTGAAGCAGATGTGCAAGGTATAAGTGCAAGTAAACAGTTGGAAGGTGTTGCTCTACTTGGAGAACACAAGGCAACGGCTTACAAGTAATATAAATAATACATATAGATTGGAATTGAAATGGTAAACGAAGACGTGTTCGAGGCGTTTAATAATCGCCTCGTTAGTGCTACTGAATTAAGCAAACTTTCACCGGCAGCCGCTGATAGAGTTAAGCAACTTGGTAGTGCAGCCGAAAACCTATTGAAAAATAGGGACTTTGTCTTGTTTGTGCGACAGTTCCAACTAGAGAACATGGATTTTCTAACAGAAGTTACTGGACACACAGCGGAAGACGATGCAAGGCGTGTAGCGTTTGCAAATCATTTCAATGCAATGGATACATTTATCAACTTGTTGAAGAGACAAGTTGTATTGCGTAACCGTGTGGTAACTCTGCAAGAGCGATCTGAAGAGCCCAACACTTAAGAAAGGTAAAGTATGGATGCAATAGTCCAGGACAAACCTAATCTCCCACCAGAGACGGTCCCTGCCCACAAAGTCGATGTAGGATTAGATTCAATAGCAGCGAAGATGGCCGCAATGCGTAACCCGCTTCCCGCTACTAAAACAATCGAGACAGGTGTAGATACTGCGGCAGCAGAGTCAGCCCCTGTGGCACCAGGAGGAGTTGAAGTCTTAGATGATGACAACGCCGAGCCAGAAATTGAAGCAACGGAAGCATATGATGCTGAAGGCCACGATGAATCAGACGCCCCTGAAGAGGTAAGCCAAGAGAATTCGACTAGCGACGAATTAATTGATTTTTTAGATTTTGCAAACACAAACCCGAACGCCAAGTTCAAGTTTATGCGAAATGGCAAAGAAGTCATTATCGACGCCAAGAAGGCTGCAAGTATACTAGGCCAAGGAGCAGCAATTAGCGAAGATGCAAGGCAGTTAAAAGTTGAGCGAGCAGAATTTGACGAATATTTAACTAATAAACGTTCAGAAACTGAAGGCTTACTACTAGCAATGGAGTTTACAGTTCGTCCGCAGTTACAAAAGGCTTACGATGAAATATTGAAAACACAAAGTTACCAAACTACCTTCCAGCAACAGTTGGCATCAACCCAGGATCCAGCCCAAGTGGCACGTATCCAGGCAGCAATGCAACAGAACGAACGTTACATTCAACAACAGAGTGCAACGATTGGTCAGTTAAAGCCTAACGTAGATCAATTCTACGATATTAGGAAACAACAGGTGCAAGAAGTTCTTGAGACAAATCGCAAGAATTTCAAGGATAAGGAATTACGTAACAGTTATGTTTACAATGAGATTCGTGAGAAAGTGGCCAAGGACTGGGAAGGCGCTAGACGACAATTAGTCGCTGGTGTTGATAATATAGACCTAATCTCAAGTGATGAGCATTTGCTGTCATTAGTACGAGACGGACTAAAGTATCGTGACCGACCCAAGGGTAAGTCAGCAGGTGGCAGTATTGCCGTGTTGACAAACCGTAAAGCAGGAACAGCCATGCCAAGTGGAACAAGTGATAACGAGTCTAATCTTCGTGAAAAAGCCAAAGGTCGCGGCAAAGAGGCAACTCAAGCCGCAGATAACTTGCTTGTAGCACGATTACAAAATTTACGTGCAACAAGACGTTAAAAAATTAGAGCCTAATATATAAGGAGATTATAATGGCAACTATTACAACCTCGGCGATTGGTAACGGCACAGGCGCATAC
>JAUKPQ010014559.1:0-13927 GCA_032273045.1 Chloridella minuta
CCACTTGCTCCTGTTGCTCCAATTGGGCCTGTGGCACCATCAGGGCCTGTTGCTCCGCTTGCTCCTGTTGCGCCAGTTGATCCCGAAGCTCCAGTGGCTCCTTGATAACCTGATGCGCCAGTGGCACCTGTTGCTCCATCAAGACCGCTAGCTCCGGTTGCACCAATTGGGCCTGTGGCACCACTTGCTCCAGTGGCACCCGTTGTTCCAGCAAATCCACTTGCTCCAGTAGCGCCAATTGGGCCGGTTGCACCAAAACCTGGATCTATCCAGCTACGCACTCCGGCGTCGGTTGACGTTAATACCTGGCCCGTAGCACTAGGTACTCCTAAGTTTGGTTCAGAAACGGGAGTTGAAGTCCAATCGTATCTATCTGCTGGGACATCAGTTGGCGGAGTTGTTGCGACGCGACCGGAAAGTAATTTAGCCATTATGGTGTAATGACTCCAAGATTCTGACTAGCTGGCGATACTTCTGCTGAGGTCCAAACATCAAACACACCCGGTGCACTTGCACGAACTTGCAATTGATCTCCATTAATACTGTATGGATCACGTTTGAGTAAACTACGACCGTTTAAAGGAATATATGCAGTATCGTTAGCTGGCACTACTGCTCGACCGAATCCAATAACATCTCCGTCTTCGGTAAGCAATTGACATTCAATCCATTCATCGCTACTAGTTTTATTCACTGCTGATAACGGCGTAAGAAAGAATATCTGTCCTGGCAAAATTGCTCGAGTATCATCGTCTGGATCACGTTGCTCGTATTGGTTGGCAGGATCCGGTACTGAGTAGTCAGGTGCATCGGCTCCGCTAATACCACCCGGAATGGTAGTGTATGTAACAGGCACATCGGCCAAAATAAGATTTTCTGGGTAACCAGTAGATGGTGTACGGCAATAAATTCGTGTCATTATAAATCCTTGTTAAAAGCCACTATATGCAATGGCTGCTCTTGTGGCAATTCTGCCAACTGCTTGCTCAAACGGAGGGCCTGATAATTCACCAGTATCCGCATTAATTTTCATACCACCAACAAACAACGCAGAACCTTGATCATCTTGTCCACTAGCAAGTACTACTCCGTCATCTCGTTCTACAATACTAGCTTCAATAGGGAATCGGTTAAACACTGGTGGAATTTTAGTTAATGCAACACCAGCTAAAACCCCGGTCCAGGTGTGTCCAATTGCTGTAATAGTTGAAGGTTGTGTTCGTTTAGTTGGGTTTGTGATTGTTTCATCTAATGCCACAACCAGTGCTGTAATAATTGCGCCAGCAGTTGCACTAACACCCGGTAGTGCAATCATTTGATCACGCATGTTTGCCCAAGAAAACAAGAAAGCACTTAGCTTGCCTGGATCAATTACTGAATTACCATTTACATCATAGAAGCCTTTGGCAAAATTCTCCATTGGAATTTGGTCAGCAGCTTCAAGTACCCAACGAATACATTGTAGGTAGTTTGCAGCATCACGTCTGGTATATAATTCATCAGTGGGTGTCCAACCAACAGTGTATCCGCCAGCTACTAAAGCATTCCACATGTTGTCAACGATGCTGGGCGTTGCTACACCAATAGCAGCTTCTGCTACAAGATCAATTTCTAGTGTAACTCCTGTAACGCTTGTTGGATAAATTATTTGCCGTGATCCTTCTGACCATAAAGAATAATCACCAAACTGTGTACTACAACTAGACAAAATAATTTGTCCGCCACTAAGAGCCATAAAATGTTTGTGCGCCCATATACTAACCGCATTAACAGCATTAATAAGGCCGCCATTTTTAGCACAGTAACCAATACCGTTTGCAGTCACAGGAGTGGCACCCCATGTCATGATATTTGGAAATATACTATAAGGAGAAATAAGTGCACCATCAGCCAAGGCAACTCCGGCGCCACGAGGAATCAAAGGATTTGCCAATAAAAAATCAGTTGGAGGAGGAACTGTGCCCCAGTCTGGAATTGTTCTAACGGCAATTTTGTGAGCATATGGAACACGACGAATAAGTGCACCGGGGCGGAATGAAACAGCAAAGCCTTCTGAAGGATCTGATAAACTGTCCAGGCGCCAGCCTTCAAAAATAATACCCTCAATAAAACATCCTGATCCCATACGGAACTGATTGCGCTCTTCGTAGCCGGTTTCTGGATATAATACAACACTACGATGTACTCCACGAATAATACAATCATCGGGCATGTCCAATCCTTGATATCCGGCACCATCGCCACGACCTTGGCTCATGTACCGACCAGCACCAACGTCAATTAAAGTTATTGCAGTTGGGTCTGCTGTTTTTCTTGCCTGGGCAAGGATTAATGCTTGTTCAATGGTAGCAACCGACGTTTCCCATGTTGTTCCATTGTTACTATTATTTCCAGTTGTTTGTACAAAAATTGTATTTGTAATTGGTTGATTATTAATTTGAGTAATTACATCGCCTGACCCGTCGTTGACCTTCATGTAGGCCAGCCCGTCATGCGTGTTCAATGCTATTTCACCAAAGGCCAACTGACTGGTAGTAGGCACGCTATTGGCTACATTAGTATTTTTAAGTATAATCTGATTGGCCATTTTTTGTCCTAGTAAGTTCCACCGTCGATAATTGAATTGCCATTTAAAACTGGTGAATTATTTGAAAACAATGCATCAGCATATACATTACCTGCTATCCCAGCGCCACCATCGATTGTTAATGCACCAGTAATATTACTGGTAGAACTAGTTCCGGTGGTTATATTAGCACCTAACTGAGAAACTATTATAATGTCATTCAGAAGATCTACAGCAAATGTAATGTTGCCGTTTGGAACATCGATAGCAACGTTTGATGTGCCATTTTGTACTTTGGTGGCGGCGCCAACGTTGGCGGTTACATTACTTAAAAACTGGCCATCACCAATATAGTAATTGGCAAACACACCCTTAGTTACAACCACGTTGCCGATTACGTTAACATTACCCTCAGCAGGTTGGTTAAACCCAGGTTGTATGGTGTAGTCGTCGCTCGTATTTTTAAAAGTTGCCATTTAGAGTCCTCATTTCTTATTTAGCATAAAACGATGGTACGTTGTTTGCTAAGATTTTTATGAATATTCATTTATAAATCCGTTTTTGTATTTATGCGGTTTTGAAAACGTATTAAATCCTCATGTTGTAGGTTTGGTAATGCTTCTAGATCTGCAATACGAGCAGTGGTTGGGCCAGTAAGTCGCGTGAATGCAGTAGTGGGATTCTCCTTGATAATTTTACATATTTGTTTGAGCCAGTTTCCTGTAAATGTTGGCGGAGCGTCAACTGATTTATAAAATTCTGTTCCAGAATACAAATTGTTAATTTTTTGATTTTCGTTTGGGCCCATATCAAATCCCAGCAAATATACACATTCGTGGTTGTCTTGAGTTGCTAGTGCCAGGGCAATTGGGCCACTACTGAAGCCATGATAAGGCGCTGGTACACCAAGAGCGCCAGTGTTTTCTATCGGAGCACGAGTATAAAATTTATTTGTGAGAGCATATCCAGATTTTTGTATATGAGTCGCTATTGGGCGGTCTGTAGAGACCAATACGTCGGGAGTAAATTCTCTGTACAAGGCATTACATCCATAGATTTTTCCCTTTTGTTGTAAAAGTTTTAAATCAATGTGTCGACGGCTAACACCGTTACCCAGTACAAATGCTATGGTCATAAAAAATCCCCACTGTACTTAGCGGGGATTTTTGGTTGCTACTAAGATTAACTAATAGTCTTAGCGATTTCTGCCATAGTAAGAGTACCATTACTATTTTGTTCTGTGCCAGCCCAGGTATCAACTTCAGCACCCGATTTAGCAAACTGCTCACCGTCAACAAAGAAGTTGGCTGCATACTCAATGTCATTGAGAACTTGAGCAGAATTCCATACATTACCTGTGTTAGCTGCGCCGCCTGTTTCGCCGCCGTTGAAGTCTTGAACAAAGCGGTTGGTTAACTTACTGATGTAAGTAGGCGTTGAGTCAGCAATACTCATTGTGATACTCATGTTGCCTGCTGTAGGTGTTGTGCTATACAATACACATGTGCCAACTAAATTTACTACGCCAGTGGTTGTTAATCCAGCACCACTGACTGTGGCTGTAAAGATATCGCCGACAACCGCAGTGGTAGGAGCGCCAAGAGCTTGCCAATTTGTAGTACCTAGGCTAGTAATCTTGTAAGCGTTACCTGGGCGAATTGCTTCGTCTTGAATTGCTGTATAATCTTGTACCATAAACTTACGAGCACCTTTTTGGCGGATGATACCACCAGCATGTGCGCCATTACCTATACCTGTTGCCAACAAAATATTAACTGTACAAGCAACAACTGGATTAGCAGCACTAACTTGACCAGCACTGATACCACCAACTACGCCAGTAAATGGCAATGGTGTTGTTACGGGCTGTGGAAGAACTACTGTTGGCACATCTAATGCTGTTGGTGCTGCAAAAGGATTGTAACCGTTGTCAATTACTACTGCTTGTGCTGTAGGGCCTGTGGTAAAAATACCAGACATGGCGCTATATTTTGAAATTTTAAGAGGACGTCCCATTTTGTTTTCTCCTTAAAGAAGTCCGATGTGGGTTTTAGCCACTACGCGGTAGGGTTTAGTCTTCCGCATAAAACGCACTATTACGTTGACAAGTATTTATGGTATTGTATAAAATAATAGCCACACCCTAGTATTTCGTAAATATATGCTTATGAACGTAGATGAACTTATTACCCTAGGAAACCAATCCAGAGAAAACAACGACCCAGAACAGGCTCTAGCTTATTACGCACAGGCCTTTGTACAGGATCGTAATTCAGCCAGTGCTTTCAACAATTACGGCAATGTGCTAAGAGAAGCCGGAGATCCTATAGGAGCTATACCGTTTTTACAACGGGCTATTAGTTTGGTTCCTGATAGTGCTGTGGCCAATTTCAATCTTAGTGTGGCTTACTTGTTAAGCGGAGACTATGCTCGTGGCTGGCCACAATACGAATCTCGCTGGAGTTTTGAGCATTTAGATGGTACCTTACCCAATTTGCCACAGCCCAGATGGACTGGACAAGATCTCCGAGACAAAACTATTTTGGTTTGTCAAGAACAAGGTCTAGGTGATACTATACAGTTCAGCAGATTTTTGTTTGGATTACATACACTTGGCGCACGAGTTATACTACAGACCAACGATAATTTAGCACCGCTGTTTGCGGGCAGTGCAGTTATTAATCAACTGATAGATGTCAAAGACACTCCTACAGATTTTGATTACTGGACTCCAATTATGAGCTTGCCAGGCATTATGAATATTACCTTGGATAATTTGCCACATGCGTTAAGTTATCTTGGATCGGATCCTAAGTTAGTACGTGAGTGGCAGGATCGGTTGGGCTTTAAGAATCGGTTGCGAGTGGGCTTTTGCTGGTCAGGTCGTCCAGACTCCTGGATTAATCGTCACAAGGGCATGCCATTTGAAACCATGTGTGATTTGATCACCAGGAATCCTAACTATGAGTGGGTTAATCTACAAGCTGAATGCAGTGCAGAACAAGTACAACATCTTGCAACACTAGGAGTAAAAAGTTATCCCGGTTGTATTAGAAACTTTGCCGACACAGCGGCCCTGATGCAACATTTAGATGTTGTGATCAGTGTAGATACTTCAGTAGCACATTTAGCAGGCGCACTAGGAAGACCCACTTGGATTCCATTAAACGCATTTGGCACTGATTGGCGTTGGTTGCTAAACAGAGATTCTAGTCCGTGGTATTCTAGTGTTAGACTGTTTCGTCAACCTGCAATAGGTGACTGGGCAAGTGTCACCGACAAAATTCATCAGTATCTCAGCTGGTTTAAAATTTAAAGACCAAAGCGTGATTTATAGTAGTTGAAGTTTTGAGTAACTTCTGCGCCGCTTAGTGCTGAATCGTACACATTAACAATAGCCAATTTGCCGCCCCATAACCCACCTGGATCCCAGCGTGTCATTAGGCCATATCCAATTGCAGGGTTGGCAGCACCGCCCGGGGTTTCACCAGTTTTAGTTTGTACCAATGTGTTGTTTACATACAGTTTAAGAGTGTCTCCGTCAAATGTGCCTACAATCTGATACCATGCACCAGGTGTTAGTGAATACCCAGAATTAGTAGTGTGAAATCCGCCACCATACCACCAGGTCTGTAAATCAGTGTCGGCACCATTGGAACCCAGGCCAAGATTGATAGTGCCGCCGCCATACGAGTATTCCGTGAATATATTGGGTCCACTAGAGGTATTGGTTCCATCATAGTAATGCCAGACTTCAATGCTCCAGTTAGCAAGTGTGCCTAAGTTTGTGGTGCTGTATGCAAACTGCCCACTGCCAGGATTAAACTGTAGATATCCACCATTGGCACTGTTATATGTGGGACCGTTTACTAGAGTAAACGGTATTGACCCAATGGTGTCAGTCCATGTAGTTCCTGTGCCTGGGTAACTAGCAGGATTGCCAGCGTCGAGACTTAATGCAGGAGTGAGTTGTGCAGAACTTATGGTAAACGGGTAGTTGAATGTGGCTGGGTAGGTCACAGTAGGGTCAAAGGTGAATGCCAGCTGACCAAACTGGCTTGGTATACTAAACACGTTCACAGAGATATTGCTGTACGTGCTTCCTGCACCTAGAGTGGCTGTGTATGTTCCAGTTCCTAACGTGTTAAAATAGGCAACATTATTAGCTGTTAATGCTGAAACAGCAACTCCAGTTGCACCGCTGTCGTTGATAGTAAATCCTACTGGATTATTTACAGTGGCTGAGCTGTCTTGTAACTGATTGCCAGCTACCACCGGCGGCGGCATTTGAGAATAAGTGATTGAGCCAGGGCCAGGTGGAGGTGGTGGTGTTGTTAATGCTATTCCAGCTCCAATTGTTACGCCTGCGCCTATCGTTGTTGTCATAATTATTCCTTTACTTCGTTGCATTCTAAACAATCAACATATTTGTTAATATCTACTAACGCGGTAGTTTGTAGATAATTTAACAGTTGGTTTTGTGCGCCAATATCGTTAATTCCCAAATGCACATTTTTTGCCCAAACAAAATTTGTTAACCAAGTTCCCATATATAAATCATCTATGGCTGCCCACTGGGTAGTTTCAGGATGTTGTTCTAGCCACGTATTTATTTCAGTTGCTCGCTGTTCATGATATGTGGGTGCTCCAGGTAACCATGCTGTATAATCAATAGGCATTTTTTTAATGCCTTGTGATTGATAAAACTCACGCATGCCTTCAAGACTAGTTTTTAATTTCCAGTCACTGGCGATTACAATTTCTGCGCCAGTCTGGTCTATTATTTGATTTAACGTGTTGACCGCCAACGGATCAAAGTTACTGAAATAGTCAGAGTTGTTGCCGGCAAATTCGTCAGCCGTGGGCAAACTGTATTCGGTTCTAACTATCTCGCTGGCACTGAGACGCATTACACCGTAATGGTCTAAGAATAGTACTTTCAAACTGCCAGTTCAGCTTCTGCAGATACTTCAGTTGCCAACAATCTATTCACATACCATTCAATAGTTTCAACATCTGTTGTTTGTTCTGCCAGTCGCAAGCCATGGAAAAATCTATCTGGAATATTTTCAAATTCTGCTCTTGTACGCAAGGTTCTGTCATCTTTGACAAACTTCATATTTGTTATAGGATAGATGTTGTTGAATCTGCATGATGTCAATACTGTGTCTGAGAACAAGTTCATATGACGGTCTGTTATAACATTATAGTATTCTATAGTATCCACAATTATCTGCTTGTTGACCAATGTGATCTCTTGACCATGTTCGTTGACTGTGACAGTTCCAATAGGAGTTGCATCGGTCATTGGATAGGTAAATGCACCTGCTTGCTTGTTAAAGATACGATGCTGATCAAATGTGCGTAGAGTTGTGCCATCACTGAATGTGAGTAAGTTGTACTGACTTCCAGTTTCACCGCGTTTGATCCATAGTGCCGTGGTTTCTGCATAACAGCCAAGATCAAAGTCCCAACTCAGCATCTTGTCAGTGTAGGTGATATCTTCTATTGCTTTGCGTGTGCCATCACTGAGTGCAATTTGAGTTCCAGCCAATAAGCAAATGCCCGAAGTTCCGGTGGCTGCATTTGAATAGTATGTGCCTGCATTGCTGGTCACATAAGCATACACAGTAAATGGTGTTACATTCAAGCCGGTTGTAAAGGGTAATAACACTGTTCCAGGAATACTGCCCAATGCACCGGTAGCATACGTTTGACTAATTGTACCGGAAGTAATGATCACTCCATATTCCGTTACTGGAATAGTATTGGCCACAGTAACAGTTGCTGACCCTTGTCCACCACCACCGCCACTACTAGTGGCGCTGATTGTAATGGTTTGTATAGTGGGTAGAATTGTTTGACTAGGAACCGATGCCGTAACACCAGTGAGTTGACTGCCGTTACCAATGAAGTAAGCACCAGTGATGTTGCCAGTAGCACTAACGGTGTTAGCACTAACTACATTGGCACCTGTCACATTCCCACCAGTTAGAGAGACGTCGCCGCCTGCACCTGCGGTAATGATATTAGCGCCTGTGATGTTGCCACTAACACTTACGGTATTACCATAAGTGATTTCTTTGCTGGTGGTGTTGTAGAACATGACTTCGGCTGTGTTGGCCACATCATTGCGTACTGGTGCCACTGTGAATGTGTTGGCTGTGGTTTGATCTAGTGTGGCTCCGGTAGCATTGATAATGATTGAGTTGTTGCCTTGATTAGATTCACCAGCACTTGCACCAATAGCAACAGCGTAGATGCCTTGTGTATCATTACCAGCTCCTGTACCAACAGCAACGGCGCTGGCGCCTTGTGAAGTTTCGCCTGTATCTGCACCAATAGCAACGGCGTAAATGCCTTGCAATAGCTGTGCAGATCTCACACCAATTGCAACAGCACTTGAACCTTGGGTGTCATTGCCAGCATACTGACCAACAGCCACAGCGCCAATGCTTTGTGTATTAGAACCAGCATGATCTCCAATGGCCACAGTGCTATTACCTTGTGTATTAGCACCGGCATTTAGACCAAATGCCACACTATTGCCCGGGGTGTCTTTTATTACAGCACCGTACGAGAGCGTTAGTGTACCAACATTATCAAAACGCCAAGTGCTTGTACCAGCTGTGATACTTACATTACCATATTCAGCAAGTCCGTTACCGGATCCTCCTCCAGTGATACTAACATTACCACCAGGACCTTGACCACCATAGCCACCCAGGAGATTAACAGTACCTCCAGCAGTAAACCCATATCCACCTGTAATGTTTGCAGAGCCGCCTAAGGTAGCACCTTGGCCGCCTGTAATGCTTGCATAACCACCTTGTGCGGTACTGCTAACACCACCAGCGATTTGTACATAACCTGGGCTACCGCCTGTTGCAGCTGTGTCACCGCCTTCTATACGGATGTAACCACCGTCGCCACCTACACCGCCTGAAGTATTGGCACCGCCTTGTCCACCACGGATCTTAATGTCACCACCAGATCCAGACGCATCGCCTCCGCGACCTGCCCATAAGTAAATATCGCCACCTTCACCTGAGTCGTATCCTTCGCCTGGATTGATCACCAAGCGTTGACTATTGATGCCATCAGTTGGATTGCCATTAGGTGTTGAGATGATTGCTTCTTGACTAGCATTGTCAAACAATAACGTTTGACCTGAAATTGTGCCGCTTGGGTTGTCACCGCGTTGAACTGACAATATTGGAAATCCAGTACCGCCGGTGTTGCCGTTAAAGCTCCATGCGTTACTGCCGCCCAGTTCAATTAAGAATTGTGTATTGGCGCTGGCGTTATAGAAGCCAACAGTGTTGGCCCCTTCAATTTGACCTAATACAGTATTGCCTACAATTGCAAAAGTATTGGCACTAATGACATTGCCGGTAACATTACCAACAACACTTAAGCCTGTGCTACTGATTGTAGCAATCACATTGGCTTGTGCAGTATTGCCCACAAACATTTTGATTAGGCCGTTGGTACTACCCAAAATTAAGTTGCCAGGTCCTGCATCTGTACTTGGACCAGCGGCATCGTTGCCTGCTATAAACAAGTAACCATCGTTGGATGTACTGACATCTCCAAAGAAGTATGGGTCTTGGTGTGTACTACTGGCCAGTCCAAAGTCAGCATAATAAGTACTATTGTTACCAATGTCGCCGGTTATGATATAGTCTGCACTGGCCAATTCTCCTGTACTGAGATTTTGCGTGTTGATCTGTGCGTAGCTGTTGACATTGGCAGCAAATTGTGCTACAACATTTGAACCTAGTTCAGTATAGCCCGGAACTCCAGCAAATAACGCACCCACTCCGGTGGTTGTATTACCGTAGAATGTTCCACTACCAGCTGGAATAATCAGGCCAGTGGCCTGTACAGTACCTTGTGCTGTGATATTGTTGGAAAAGTAAGCATTGTATCCGTTGACATTGCCAACACCGCTTTGTACAAAATTACCCCCAGTAATAGTACCAGTGGTAGTAATTGTATTGCTACCAAACGCACCCAAGAATGTAGCCACGTTACTATTGCCATAATTACTGGATGGTAACCCAGTTAATTGACTGCCATTGCCAAACAAATAATTGCCAGTAATGTTACCGGCTGAAATTAAATTACCCGGAATGTTTAATACGTTGCCTGAACTGTTAAAGGTAAATCCAGTAACTCCACCAAATACTCCACTATTATTAAACTGTACTTGTTGGTTATTTCCGCCAGGAGCTCCGTTGCCGCCGGTAATGGTCACAGTAACATTGTTTCTATCAACTGTAGAAACCACAGCAGGGCCAACAAAGTTAAGGCTTTGCGCTTGACTAGTCAATAGTACACCATTGGCATATACCGCAATAGCGTACACCGCAGCAGGCCCTAATGTACCGGGCTCAGCAATATTAGCAATACTAACTGGTTGCGGAGCTTCCAATATCCAAGCAACCGGAATCGTCGGGGGTGTTGTGGTGTCTGTAGGCACTGGTGCAGGAGCACGATCTATTTGGCTTAATGGCACAGGTGACTGTGAAATTGGTATTGGTTCCGGTGGAATATTGTTTACTGCCATGATCTAGGATTTCCTTTTGTAATATTTATTTAAAAATACCAAAACAAATCCTGGTAAAACTACATGAAATTTACGCTGTATAACTCACCTAATGTAGTTTTACGTGTGATACTAATTTTTAGAGTCAGACTCCAAGTAAAAACATTTAAGAAACCGCCACGTAAAATGATTGCATACAAATAGTTGTAGCACTTATAGATAACACAAGGGTGGTGGGTCTGGTCACAATTTAGAATGTGGCAAATCCGGCGCCTATACTCCAGCCTGGTCCAATTTTTACACTTGGTATTTCTGGCGTAGGTGCGATGGCAATTGCCACAGTAGACCAACCGGCTCCGCTATCAAGTGTTGCTGATCTTGGAGTAGACGCTCCTGCAGTAGCTTGTAATTCATCAGCAATTAATAATCCATTGGTAGTACCAGCAGACGAAGACCAATTTACTCTTGATGTGGTTGAACCGCTAGGGGTAGCGTTTGCAGTAAACAACTGTGACCATCCATAAATGCTGATAACAAATTCATTTTTATTTGATGTGGTTAACGTGGCTGTGGGCATGGTTAATACTGTTGATGTTCCTGATGTATAAGCAGAAATAGTATCTACTGCGTTAGTCCCACGGTATGCTACAATTACTCCCACTGAAGCACCATTGGCAAAAGTAACAAATGGTGCTGTTTGTGATGCCACAGCAAATTTGTAAAAAATACTAAATCCTCTAGAAGCATTCTGAAAGGATAGTAAGGTCCAGCCGCTAGGGGTTGTAATTGCAGTATTGGTCCCGTTTTCACAGACCAACAACAGCAGATCTCCAACAGCATATCCTGTCGGAATAGGAATTGAACTATTCACTCCCACTACAACACTACCAGCACCAACAAATGTAATAGCCATTTATATTAACCTTTATTTGAGTTATTTATTGGCGGTTGAACCAGTTGAGCTCCAAAATCAACAAAAAAGCACCTTGCGGTGCTTTCTTGCTCTTCCCATCCCAAAGGGTAGGATGATTGGGTGTAATTCTCTGATTAGGAGAAAGACAAGTTTTGTACAGCGATCTCGCCAACATAGTCAGCAGCGTTACCAAAGGAACTTGCTGTATTTGTTAACTCAACGAAGCCATAACGTGTCATAAATGATACGACTGGTTCGAAAGTTGTTGGATCAAGAACAACACCACTGCTCATCAAAGGAATGTATGGGCAATAGAACGCAGCAGCATCAGCTTCTGATGTGCCTTTGTAACCTACCAATACAGACGCTGTGTCTGAAGCATAGCTGTTTACAAACACACGCATTGCGCCGTTCAATGTACCAACAAACTTGGTGTTTGTAGGAGCTTCGAAAGTGCCTTCTGTTGTGCGAGCAAAAGCTGAAGTTGTTGCTGATTGCAATACTGTTAAACTAGCTGGACTTACAACAGCCCAGTTACCAGCGCCACGACGTGTACGCTGAGCGATCAAGTTAGCAACACGGTTGATAAGAACAGCTAAAGCAGCGTGCTCGTCACCAACGAATGTAGCAGTACCAGATACAGTAGCTTGGTTGTATGTGTACTCAGTTGCAGCCAAAGTCTGGAGCGACAAGAGGATCTCTTGATCAATCTCAGCTGTGATCTCTTGTGCAAGAGCAGCCATGATTTCTGCTTCAACGTCAATACCGTGCATGGCTTGTGCGTCTTGTGCAGATTCAAAAGTCCAACGTGCTTGTAACTTACGAGTCTTAGCTTCAACAGCTTGTTTCAAGATCTGTACAGAAATTTGCTTACCGCCAGTGCCTTCCATGGTAGCTGTGTTATTGCCAGTGTAACCACTTGCAGTATTAGTACCTGATGGGACTGTTGAGTATGCAGTTGCGATAGTGAACGGGCTTAATGCTTCTTGGCCGGCTGTTACACTAGTTGCTGCTTGGCTGTTGTCAGTCAAGCTGTTTGCGTATCTTACACGCAATGTATGGATCTGACCTACAGGACCTGTCATTGGCTGAACACCAACCAACTCGTTAGCGATAACTGTTGGCATAACACGTCTGATAACTGGTAGAATCACTCTGTTTAATGTAGCGATGTTACCACTGCTGGTAGAACCAGTTGATGCGTTCTCACGCAAGTACTTCTTGGTATTTTCAAGGATCACGCTCATAGATGAACGCTTTGAGCCGTTTAAGCCTTCTAGCAATGCATCTTTAGTCTCATCCCAACGACCTTCTAATAATTCTTGTGACATTTAAGTCTCCTTTTTTCTATCTGATTTTACAGCCCTGCCAGACGCTTGAGGTCGATCACATTGCTGCGATCTTCTTCCTGGACACGGGCAGATTTATCGCCAGTTGCAACGGAAACGTTTTCGGTAATCACTTTTGAAGCTTTTACAGATCGGTCTGCCAACACAGCTGGTAGATACTTTTCGAAAGCACCGGACAGTCTAGCTGTCTGTACACTTTCCAACAAATTACGCATCACACTTGCTTTTTCCTGATTTAAAGGAGCAAGCAATTCTTCCAAGGCGCTTTCACGCTGATTGGATTCTTTGATTATGCGTATTTCGCGTTCTTTACTCTCGACTAAAGTTTTTGCTTTAGCACCGAGTTTGATGGCTTCGCCTAGTTGCTGTTCTCTTCGAGCAATCACATCATGCAACTTACGAACTTCTGCTTTCTCATTTAAGTGAGTAGCACCAAATTCTGCTGCGTATGCTTCAAAGATTCTACGACCAAAATTGTTCTCACGAGCAACTTTGATGTCTTCCTGCAACTGACCAAGTTCAGCCTTGAGATGATTGCCAACAGCGTT